>OX104119.1:18624839-18884959 GCA_944474755.1 Limnoperna fortunei | reverse complement strand
CCATCACCCACGCACCACCCCACCACCCACCACCACACACCACCACCACCACCACCACACCACCACCACCACCACCACCACCGATACCACACCACCACCCACCACCACCACCACCCACCGATATCACCACCACCCACACCACCACCACCACCCCACACACCCACCACCATCACCCACACCACCCAACCACCACCACCACCCACCGCCACCACACCACCACCCACCCACACCACCACCCACCCACCACCACCTCCACCACCACACACCACCACACCACCACCATCCCACCACCATCCTGACCCCACCACCACCCACCGCCACCACCACCACACCACCACCACCACCACACCACCACCACCACCCACCACCACCCACCACCACCACCCACCACCACCCACCGCACCCCACCACACCACCACCACCACCCACCGATATCACCACCACCCACCACCACCACCACCACCATTACCACCCACCACACCATGGCCCCACCACCACCCACCGCCACCACCACCACCACCACCACCAGCCACACCACCACCCACCACCGATACCACCACCACCACCACCAGCGCTTTTATGACTATTTTTTCTTTTTTCGATGATTAGAAATCGTTCAAATTTGTTTTTTGTATCAGTTCCCATGACTTTTCTATAGTAAATATGAAGAGACAAATTTAGATCATTTTTCTTATTCATTATATTTTATAAATCAAAGATAGTAAGCATAAAAATATGATACACTCAGAGAACTTGCATTTTAGCAGGCGACGTGAACGAGGATTTAATTATAGATTAATATTTATCAGCTGACCATAGAACTAGAGTGGATAATTATACAGGGGAGTAATCTGAGGTCAAAGATAAAATTGAACTTATTTTAGTGAATATAGTACGTAATTTATGTTATCAATGTTGACAATAAAATGTCTGTAATTTCGACAGAAAAAAATCATTTCTAATATCTATGAAAGAATTTTAATTTGTGTATGGAGTAACTTTAATAGTGTACGATACGACCGGTAATCCCTGGTAATTGATGTTTGTTTATTTTATCCGAATCAAATCAAGAGTATGACGTCTGGCACGTGTCGGTTATTTGAGACAATGTTGTTGATTGTTATCAGTGTATGAAAGGGTAATTTGAGGATAAACGAGGGGGATGACCATAGAAAAGTAAATATGAGAACTACAAATTTGAAGATAAGCTCCACATGTTGATTTAATTGAACGTGAAAGATAATCGTATAAGCTATAAATAGGTTCACTAACGTGTTATGACTTGTGTGGTAATTGAATTCGGCGCTATGTTTGAAATATTTGTTTCATCAATAAATTAATGGTTTAGATATATTAATTAAAATAATTATTAACAGAAATACCAACGCTTAAAATAAAATTTTATCTGTTTATATACCACAAGCATAGTGTTGATTAAATCAAACAGATGTCCGTGAAAGATTAATCGCTGAAGGGTAATCTGAGGATAACATAATTAAGTTTCGTCTGCTATTTAAATGTCTAGTTAACTGACCGAAACGTGTATGACCGGATCGCTTTTCGGCGCTATGTGTGAAATATTTCTTTCATCAATAAATTAATGTTTTAGATATATTAATTAAAATAATTATTGACAGAAATACCACCACTTAAAATTGTATCTGTTTATATACAGACGGAATATTGTAAATATGAGAACTACATGATATTTCATATAACAGATTTGAAGATAAGCTCTACATGTTGATTTAATTGAACGTGAAAGATAATCGTATAAGCTATAAATATGTTCACTAACGTGTTATGACTTGAGTGTATGGTAATTGAATTCGGCGATATGTTTGAAATATTTGATTGTACCAATGTTTTAGATATAATAATTAAAATAAAAACCAATGCTGATAATATATTTGTTTCTGTTTATCATGTTTATATACAGAATGAATATTGTAAATAGACAAGTAAATATGAGAACTACATGATAACAGATTTGAAGACAAGCTCTACATGTGGATTTAATCGAACGTGAGATTAATCGTATTGGCTATAAATATGTTCACTAACGCGTTATGACAGGTGTGTATGACCGGATCGATAATCGGCGCTATGTTTGAAATAATTTATCCAATAAAATGTTTTAGATGTTTAATTAAGCGAATGGTAATTAATTCCTTAAAATATACGTTTTCATTAATTGATATGGAATGGCAATTATACGCCGCGCGATGACTCGTGCTATCGGAATCTCGACTTCCGGTGACGTTATGGAAAGGGGGCGTGGCATGCCCATATTTGAGAGCACCACAGCACCACGCGTTTTTGCTTGACTAAAACTGAACACACCCTACTACTAACGGATCTAGTTTTGTCGTGGTTTAAAGAAAAGGTAATGAAATAGAAAGAAAGTAGTAGACAAAAATGAACCAAATCACTCGCTTGCTTGGTTTCCTTTCCTTTGCATTTATTAAGTTCGCTTCAATTTACTTACCATGCAATGTTTATTTAAAAATACATGTTGATATTAATTGATATGGATGCATTCCTTATTGCTTCTGAGCTTTAATTTGTTTTTGCAATGATGTTATATATGAATAACATATAGAATTTTCCTCAATGACGGAGTGATCTTGGGGGTTATTCACATTCGAATGAACCGCCACATTTCAACACCAGGTTTGACAGTGTTTTCCCACCAAAGGTTAAAGTTGTCAGTGTTATTCCTGAATCTTCTCCTAGTTAAAAGCTTGCTAGACACTATGTTATGCCTGAAAGTGCCCATAAAGTCAAACAAGCACACAGATAATAATTACTTCATATGTGACCAAAAAATTACCTTCGTAACATGTGTTATATATGAGTAATTTCATTATGATAGAAGAACCTAAAAAGATTGCTCCTTATCTCAGGTATAATCGCATTAACAATATAAACTTAATGGATTATGTTAATCATATAATGTCAGAAGTTTACAATTATTTATTTCAGGGAAAAGAAATTTGTGATTCTCTTTGTCCAGGTATAATACATTATAAATTTCTGAGCCCTACTTGGACAAGCACATTATAATCTCTACTACATTCCTTATCGATGCCTTCAAATCCATCATAACAGACACACATTTCGGCAAAGAGGGGCCTCGGTGGCCGAGTGGTCAAGGTAGTTCGTCTACTATTGATCACGTGGTCTGTCAACACTGAGATTGCGGGTTCGATTCTCACTGCAGGCAGGGTGTACTCGACTCCTATCTTAATTGACAAGGATTGCCAGTTTTCCTACCGCAGGTCGGGGGTTTTCTCCGGGTACTCCGGCTTCCTCCCCCAATAAAAACTGGACGCCATGATATAGCTGAAAAATTGCTGAAAGTGGCGTTAAACACCATCAAACAAACAAACAAACATTTCGGCAAAGGAGACATGCCGACGGAAGAAGTCTGGTACTTTATAAATAGGAACGGAATTGTTTTAAAGCAATCAATTAAGACCATTTGGAAACGAATGAAATGCTTGAATTATTGAATCATCTTGATATGTTGGTTGATCCAAGGCGATGTAATCCACATCATCATCGAAAACCAACCGAGTTCTTCTACGTGCCTAGCATTGTACGTAAACAGGACACAAGTGGATATCTCCAGTCACCTACGTTCAGTCAAAGCAATATTGCCATTTCATTTGACACCTTAGACTTTTTATACATCCAGGTCTATCCTTTAGGTTTATTAGCTACTGTTTAAGTATATGGAGTGTGAAGAAATTTGGAGATGACAAGAGGACATGCTTTTTCGTAGATCGGTCATTTTCACAATAGACCCTTCTCTTGATTTACACATTCAGTGTGAGGACAATCGATTGATTGTCCGTCTGGTGCATGCAAAAAGTCGTTCATTGATCGCGCGAGACATGGCATCAAGTATAAGGGAATGTTTATTTACTGCCCTACATAAAATAAGCCATCATTAAATAAAAACAAACAATAAAAGTACACAGCATACACAAGCCTTTGATGTAAAAGTGTGTTGTAGTTCTTCATCGGATCCTTGCTCAATTGCAGTTCAAGACATATGTGATGTATGGTTCTGTTCCCAACACCAAATAGAACATGGAAAAGATCTAGTTTTGTCGTGGTTTAAAGAAAAGGTAATGAAATAGAAATAAAGTAAAGTAGTAGACAACGATGAACCAAATCACTCGCTTCCTTGGTTTCCGTTCTTTTGCATTTACTAAGTACGCTTCAATTTACTTACCATGCAATGTTATATATGAATAACATATAGAATTTTCTTCAATGATGGAGTGATCTTGGGAGTTATTCACATACTAATGAACTGCCACATTTCAACACCAGGTTTGACAGCGTTTTCCCACCAAAGGTTAAAGTTGTCAGTGTTATTCCTGAATCTTCTCCCGGTTAAAAGCTTGCTTGACACTTTGTTATGCCTGAAAGTGACATAAAGTCAAACAAGCACACAGATAATAGTTACTTCATATGTGGCCAAAAAATTACCTTCGTAACACGTGTTATATATGAGTAATTTCACTATGATCGAAGAATCTAAAAAGATTGCTACTTATCTCAGGTATAATCTCAGGTATATCTCAGGTATAATCTCAGGTATAATCGCATTAAAAATATCAACTTAATCATATTGTTAATAATATAATTTCAGAAGTTTACAATTATTTATTTCAGGGAAAAGAAATTTGTGATTCTCTTTGTCCAGGTATAAGACATGTCTTGTAACATACAGTAATGGCAAATTTGTAATTGTGCATATCGTGATACAAAATATAGCAGAGAAACCGACCGAACAACAAGAGCTTACGGTCAACGGACAATTACAAATCCGGATTTTATCTGCTTATATGGTTTTGTAGTACGAAATTACACATAGTAGAGTAAACATTTTAGATCTAGAAACAGATCAGATTTATCTATAAAAAGTAATATAACAAGAAATATTTCCTCATTAGAAATTTTTAGTTAGTTAATTCCTTTTTCCCTCAAGGATATTTGGTCTGCTGACAAGTCCCCTCCACCAGTCTCTGTCCTGAGCAGGGTACCGTTTCATAAAACGATAGCTAATAACGATTGTCGTTAAAATAAGCGCTTACATAGCGACTGGTTAACGTTTGCTTTAACGAGCGTTTCATAAAACGATTTTTAGTCAAACGTTTTGCAGTCGTACTTTGACGTTTAATGAACGTTGTTTATTTTTAGAACGGAAATATTTGGTAACTCATAGACTCTTTAATGGATGGAAGTTTATTATTATGACACGAGTAAAACATATTTTATTTGTTGATATGCATGTATTGGAAGAAAGAATTTTTGAAGTTGTATAAAAGACTGCACATAATGTCGCCATGAACAAACAGTAGCTGACGACGATATGTGCTGTAACATGCCATCTGCGCAATCGTATAGCACAAATCTTGTAACCACATTTCATATAACGAGTGAAATACGAAGAAGAAAATAAATGCCTATGTGTCAATTCATGTTGGGGGACAGTCGTAATCGTTTTGGGCTTTTTAGAAGATATAGAAACACTTTAATGATATTACAACCAAAATACAATGTTGAGCGAAAACGGACAATATAAAAAATGCCATATTATTATACAGTAATACCTGCAATAAATGGCACAGCAATATATAAAAAATCGCTGGCTATATAGGTTACTTTCTTTGCTTTTTATACTGCGTCAAAAAAAGACATTATTTATATTTAACCTGTACGTAAGCAGCTGCTCGTAGGTCACTTTTTCTAGTTCGGCCTTGAATGCCCTTTATATGCAGATTTTGATTATTTATATTGGATTGTTGTATTTAAAAACGAACGAATTAAAATAATAATAATAATATGTTTATGTAAAGAAAATACAGGCAATACGAACTGTTAATTTACTTCCTGTTGGATTCGACAAACACGCGGACGTGATAGAAAACACCTTCCATAACGGTGTCGATCGCGATTTGTTAACATTAAGAAACTATTTTTGTTGTAGAATTGCGTTGTTTCTAAAGAACAAAATAAGAAGAAAAAAATGAAAGAATTTGTGCAGTTAATCCGTCTTTAAAGATCTGTTTTCCTTTTGGAAAAATTAATATGTGAACTTTTAATTTTCGTTGACGTTTGATGACCTGCTCAGCAATGAAGTTGTACTTGTTTTCTATTTGTTATTACAAAGGTATTTATAGGCTTTAAAATAAATTTAGAAATATTTGCATTGTATGTTCAATTAAATATAAATGAAAAAAAACATTTTAAAAGCCTTGTCAAAACTACAAAAGAGGCGTTGCTCAATTTCTAAGTGTACCTGTCTACGGTCTAAAACTTCCTTATATTTCAAATATTGTCACCCGATTTAGCCTTTGCATCATAAAATGATTTCAAAATCGTTTAGAGTGTCCATAATGTTAGTTCTGTCTCTACGTCGAACATAAGAATTTGCAACAAGCGCCGTCATATTTGTTAGTGGTTACCGTTAGCGGCAGCTGGGAGTACACGTAGCTAACGATTACGATTCTCACGCAAATAGCGATTATCGTTTTGAACGATTGTTTTATGAAACGGTATGAAAATCCTGCGTGTGCGTTACGTCCGATTAACGTCTAATCATACGTTTGCGATCGTTTTATGAAACGGTACCCTGATCGTACTGCCTCCGCCCACGTCTTAATTCCCAGTCCTATATCTCTTTCTTTTTCTACAGTCCACCTCCAACGTTCTTTTGGTCTTTCTCTTTTCTGTTATAACAAAAAAACCCCCAAAAAATCATTTCACATCACACCAGAATAGTGTTTACAGAGTATTTGAACTGTGTGTCAATTTAAAAGAAAAACTGTAGAATCTGGTTGTTTTATAAAACAAGTGGTTCCTGTATTGTTATACGACTCGGTTACGTACCCAACCGCATCAGAGCAGTGTATTAATGCAAGTAATTTAAAAGGATTCATAACACTTCTCTATAGAAATAGAACATCATTTTCACAGATCTGTATATACATGAATTAGTAAGTGCTACTGCATAGAAGTATACAATATAGTTGCAGTATATTTGTTTCAGTGGCAGACGAAACCTTTTTACTACAAACCCCCACCGATTTTCATGTACGAAGACTTTCCATTCAATATAACATGTATGAAGTTAGAGAATTGGTGATTGCACTGGGGTTGCCATACAGTATATGGGATGAACTGTGTACAAGCAGATCAACTGATGAATCTATTAGATTTACAGCGCTTAAGCGATGTAGTGAAAAACATTTTACATTTAAAGATTTCAAAAATGCAGTTGAGCAACACGAGATTCAAAATCAACATACAATTAGCAGGGTAGTACATTATAGTTGACTCCTGACAACAGTTAAATTTCGCTGGCACAGTTGAATTGAAGGATAAAAGTAAAATAACGGTAAAGAAAATAAACATTGCGCATGTGTAAAATGACACTTATTTCAACATTTATATGTGAATAGTATATGGATATGTAATTCAAATTATAATAGACTAAGTGCGAAAGTACGGTATCAGTTGCTTAGTATCTTAGACAAAACACGATACAATCTTATATTTCTTCTTATAATTTTGTCTCTGAAATCAATCTTATTTTATGCAATTTAAATATTTTTCTGATATTTACTAATTTGTTTGATTGTGTAGGTCTTAAGATATGAACACATTTGCTTTGGTAAGTCAATTTAACTCAAATATATTCATGGAATGCGTTTTAATGCCATATTTGTTCATAGGCCCTGCCTTAGATCTAGTTAACCGACTTTTTTTCATATTGTAGAAAAATTGTCCCTAGAGCAAAAAGAAAGTATGAGATTAACTATGGGCTAATTATATCAATATTTATAATGTCTAAAAGCCAAATTTTTGTAGTCAATATTTTGGTAAATCTATTACGTTTTATAGGATTTTCATATATCAAAAAATATTTTTTCTGTCCTATTATCGTGTGTCTGTTGGGGTCGTCTGTATTTAAATAGTTTTATTTCCAAGCTATGATTTACTGACCGATTGTAGTCTTATTGTACAAGTGTGTTTTCTGGACAAATTAAAGATTAGGACGATAATTAGTATCTGGGTCGTTATTTTAAAATTAAGGCCGAACGTTGTATTATAGCTCACACTACTGAATCGCTCAACATTTATTATTTTTCCTTGAATCAGATTGGCCCATTGATTGTTTGTTTGAATGGTTTTTAATGCCACTTTCAGCAATTTTTCATTGCATGTGGGGAGGAATTCGGAGTTCCCGATGAAAATCCCCGACCTTCGGTAGGAAAACAAGCAATCCGTGTTAATTAAGATTGTAGTAGAGCGCACGCTGCAGTGATCCGCAACCTTAGCTTGGCCCATTGAAGATATATTGCTATCGATATATTAAGGATGACGGCACAGCACTATTGTTCCGTCCACAGGGATGTAGTGACAAAACACTAGATTCACACTTATTACTTATGAATTACATATGGTGTGTTATATTATTATTCTGATATTGCAATTTCATATGTGGTTTCCGTATGTACCATATGTACCCTATAATATAACAATTAATGACATCTAATTGGGTCAATAAGTCTTCGTCGTCGGTCGATATCATCTACAAGGTACTTAAAACGCGTATTGATTTCTTAAAAAGTTCATTATTGATATATGTGAAAAATTAAAGGAAACCAACCGAGTAAAAGGAGCCGAAAAGTCAAAAGGCGATTACAAATCGAGATTCAGATAAACATACAAAATGTTTAGAAAACAAAATAAAAAAATAAGTAACCCGAACCTAATAAAAAACATGTGTGCACGCTTATTAGATAAAAATCGAGTTACTGATTGTCATGTCTATGAAAAAATATTGGTGGTGTCTTCAATGTGAAGCTTGCTGTTAATTAAATGCAAATTGTACTGTGTTTAGCATTGTACAGGTACAAATAATGTCAAATTTGAGGTTACTTTGACTTTTAAGTCATGAGTTTAACCTGGATTTGGAATAACCATGTATCTGCATACTTACTAAATGTGTTTACTAAAACATGGTTTTTTTCATGTTTCAGAGACAGAACCAGAAAAGTGGGACTTGACAACCACTGATGAATATATTGACACACTTGCCCCTGTTGTTGGCAACCGTTCTCTTGGTTTCCTGATAGAGCTCGGTCTAACATTCCACGATTGGGAAAAGATTTGCAACAGTCGAACAGACATTTACTTGGTGACGTTAAATCGTAGAATAATGGAAGAACGGAGGTTCAAATGCAAAGACCATAATATAAAACCAGCATTAAGAACAATTGGACAAGCATTTATGAATATTGGATTTCCGATCAAAATAATTGAACATTTTTTGTTTAATTAACTGACCGGTTAATTATTTTACACATTTGTAAATATTAAATGTCAGCTGAACATCTGAGGCTGCCCACAAACAAAGAAATCAATGCAAGCGTTACTAATTCTAATTGCAAGTGTACTATTTATTAAATACATATATATGTGTGTCACCATTCTCTATTTTTGACGTTATTTGTATTATAGTAAATTAAATTTAAATACTTATATGTTATTTTTATGTAACTCTAAACTCACAAATACAAACCTTCCTGGCACAGTAGACAATTATTGCATAATAAAAATTTACAGATAAATAGACATTGATTTTATTTATTTGTCCCTAAATTCAAGGTATGAGTTGCTAGAATAGCATTACAATCAATTTCAAAAGAATCTATTGCAATTAGAAATCAATTAAGGTTCTGATGTAAGTTAGTACTGGCGATTTTATAGATTTTGTTTAAAACGCTCAAACGTAAATAATTTATTTAACACGAATTTATTACACCCATATACATTGCAGGAAATGTATTGGTCTTAGAAAGGGCATGCATTGTGCGGAAGAGATAGGAAAAAATAGCAAAGAAACCCGACCGGACATGAAGAACCAAAAGTCAAGGGAAAATTACACTTCCAGATATAGACGAACATATACACAAAAACAGAAAGAGAGTAACCCGAACTCAATAAAAACCACGGGTGCACTCAGGTGCTCCAGACGAGTAAGCAGTGCCTGCCTCTAATTAGACACCCGTCTTGTTAATCAGTGTCGTTTCTAGAAAAAGGTCAAATCCATATATTGGAAACACTACCTATGTCTTGGCGAAAATGTGCGATAGGTTTCCGGGTGACTTTTGAGGAGATTATTTTAAAAAATAACATTGGATATATGTTGTTTAAATATGACAGTTAGTTTTTTACATGCTTGAAATAGCAATGTCGTTAAGGCAACAACTACTGATTACAACTGATCTTACAAAGTTATGAGTTCCCTTACAAACACATCAAATACGGTAGATGTGTACAAATCTCTTATTGTCATCTTATTTAATTGGAATGTAAATTCACTTTTAATGCATCTTTACAATGAAAAAAAATATGACATAATTTTTATCATCATTACTGTGGCTTGGTAACTGGCAAATGAAGAAGGCACACAATATGGATTCTTTCATTAAATATTTAAAAATTTTGGCTGTAAAAACTAAAAATACAAGTTAAATTTCCATCTTTACATAATGAAATCAAAATTTAAAAAGACCGCGTATTATACACTTGATCTAATACAAGTATTTATTTCACTATATTAAAATATACAAAATATACAAATGTAGCACTAATACAAGTATTTTTTTTTTCACGAAGGTCTAGAGTTTTCACGATCTAGCTGAAAGATTGTTGTCGACTTATTGCACATTTTCTCAGAGAAGGTCAAGGGTTTTCATGATATAGCTGAAAGACTGTTGTTAACCTATGTTAAATAGATGGGAAGCTGGTCGATGTTTCCATTCTGATATCGTTCTTTATCATAGCAAGTCGTCGTTCGATGTTCAGGTACTTCTTGGCTTTTGGTCTAGTGGTTTCACCTGCGGCAAGTTGAGTTCTGTGTATTGTGTTAGAGTTCTGTATGTCTTTGAAAAGTTGTATTGATGTGAACATGTTTTGGTGCGCATGTTGTGTCATTTTCTTTATTTTACTTTGTCATCCCTCGACGTTGTTCCACAGTGGTTCCAAACTGACGAGTCAACTTCCACCCATTGTTCCGTAACGTAGTCGGTAAAGGGTTGGGTCAAATCTGCTATGTCAGCATCGTCACGGTCTTCAAGTGCTTGTAACAAAACGTCTTCTACTGTGTGCTGGTAACAGTGGTAGAACGGCTGCGCGTCGTAACATAGTCTTTACGAAGCCAGAATACTATGATTTGACCCCTCCTCTTTACTCTGTAGATGTTACCTTCAAATGCAAACTGGTGGTTACCTTTTTAGTTTGATAAAAATGTTACGTGTAACAGAGCATTTGCCATGTTGGACTATGATGCAGCTGTGTGCTACTGCCCATTTATAGACTATACAATACAGGTTGGACTGTTCACCTGTGGCATTTTGAACACAGAAAAAGGCCTGGGCTGCTCAACAGATGACAGTCTGATGTTGCCACGATTTAATCAATATCATTTTTATTGAAACAATCAGTTACTTAAATTAATGATAATTTGTAATTTATTTAATATTTGATGCATAATTTTACAGTTTAAGGTATACATTGCTTATATATTTCATTAAATTTTATGTTGAACATAATTTTAATTGTAAAGCAACAAAAAATAGGTAAATCTTATTAATTTAAAGATAATGTTTATTTTTCTTATGAAATGAAATAGCATTCGTATTTTATTTATTATACAATATGAATTATTTTACAGGTAACATACAGTTAAGGTAAAAACTTCATACTCTTTAACGGACCCTTTAATCCCCATTCCTTAATTATAAATGTTTATTTTGCGAGTAGACATTTTGGGAATAAACCACTTAAACTGAAGTACATTAAAAAGTAAATGAGATTTTTTCAAATGTATATGAACAGTAAATTTTTTCAGCCAAACAAATTGTCTAACGAGCCATATTAAGTCTTAAGGTTTTAAGATATAAAAAACCTATATTGTCTATGTATTCCTGAATGCATCCTCCCACGTCAGGGGTTCTGAGTGCGCGTTCGCTCCAACACATGGTGGGGCGAACGCGGACTCAGAACCCCTGATTTGGGAGGATGTCCTGAATATTGAATCATTGAATATGTAATGTTAATTATAATCCCAAATTTAATATGCCAAGATAAGTTTGCAATACACGTTATTGCCGGTTCAAGTAAAATTCAAATGCCGCGGCAATGTTTCTTTTCATTCGAAATGTAAACACTATTGACTTTTTTTGTTTGTTAAAATATTGCTTTCATACACATTAACAAGTAGACGATGAATTATATTTTATTGTCGATTGTCCAACCTACATATTCAACACAATGTTCAATAACATAAATCTATATGCTTCATGTTCTTAAATGATACCATACGTTTCTGTTTTTTAAACAAATAAAAACATGACATCGCTAAATAGTTTAGGCAACAATATTTGTAAAAGTTTCAATACAAGACTAAAGGTTTACTGCAAATAAGTCTATGTGATTATTCCTTATTACTGTCTATTACTTGTTCTGGTCATGTCGAACTTTTACATTCATGCGATTCATTAACGAAATACATTTTGTATTCGTGTTCTCATTATTGCTGTTGTAGTATACTAAATTTCAGGGCATTAAATTTCGCACAGATAACATCATCGCTACGATGACCTTCTAGCACTGAACTATGAACTGAAAGTAAAAATCATCACGAACAGTTGGAAAGCATTCCCCGGATTTGACCGTTAAAACCGCGATTTTATTGACAGACAAACAAGTGGAGATAATAACATTTTTAACGGGCGCTAGATGGCGCAAAACTATTTTTTCCATCTTCTCATGACCTTCCGGAAAATGCTTGAAATTATAATAAATATTGAAAAACGGTAATAAAACTTTAATACTATAGTCTACTGACCTCGTGGGAAAGTGTTAATTACAACCTTGCCCTTCATTAGAACATATAGATTAAAATATGTACAGTTTATGTTAATATTTAACAGCAAGCAATTTTTTTTATAACTACAGTTTAGTTCTTTTCAATTATTTAACGAATAGTATAGATGAATAATTGTGATTCATGTATTTTGTTTTTCCTTACCCGAGGATTTTTTTTTATAATAATTATTCAGAATATGGGACAAACTGAGAAGAAAAGAGTTTGAAATTTAATGTTCAGGTAAACGTTGTTAACATCAAAATCCGTATTGATATATTTACACACAGATTGTAATTGCAAAAGCGGGTGACAACAACAGACAGATGCAAAAACATCTCGATGTTAAATGTTTTGTCTAGCGTAGTGCAAAGAAAGCGACATCAGTATTTTGGTGAGTAAAGGTCCAATATTTATCTTAGTTATAAGTGTTCCTAAAGAACTGAGAATCATTATTAACTGTTTGGTAATGTATGCAGTCAGGTTTACAGCTTATGTTAATACTTTTTTTTAATAAGAATGGTAACATTTGTTTAAATATTCTGCATCCCTTGAAGGGTTAAAATGTGTTTAAATAGTATAATCTCTTGAAGGGGATAAGGGTATATTGTTTTCGGTCTGTGTGTGTTACTGTGAGCATTTCAGTCACATTTGCTCAGCAACGGTAAGCGATACAATAATGAAATTTTGTAGCTTTGAATGATCATGAAGTATAGTGTGATTCATTTTAAAAAATTTCCGACTTCTACTTTCTGTTTACAGACTTTGTCAATTTTTCAGCCGCCCGTAATCATTTTCCGTCATATTTTCCCCAGCATTGATGAATCATACACGTATGATACTGAAATTTTGTCAGTAGCCTTGTAAAGTCATGCCATATTGTGCGATTTATTTTCAGACTTTTCCGACTCCTACTTCATGTTTAACGACTTCAGCTGTCCGTAGAATGAGAGAATACGGAAATTTTGTCAGTGGCGTTTTATGATCAGGACATATTGTAAGGTCCATTTTCAGACCACTACGATTACTACTTCATGTAAACCGACTTCATCAAATTTCAGCCGTCCATATAACCAATGCATTTTTTCAGTAACGATAAATGATGCAACACTGAAATTTTGTCAGTATCTTTGTATGATCATGCTATATTGTGATATTCATTTTCTGACCTCTCCGACTCCTACTTACTGTTTACCGACCATCAATTGTACCTTTTTAACGGGGTATTGTAGTTTTCCGTCAAAATTTCTCAATATAAATGATGCAATACTGAAATTTTGTCATCAGTTCTTTAGGATCATGCCATATTGCAGGATTTATAACAGCCCCATTCCCTATGGTCGATAGGTGGTATACCTTTTTCGGTCTGTGTGTGTGTAAAGTTATATCCTCAGGTAGCATTAGCTCACAAAAATACAGCCAGGCATTCCACATGGTTCATCTATGCTCAATTCATGGTATCATTTTGTTTTCTTGCAATAATCTAAATATTTACAGATGTAATTTTTTTTTCAACTTAATAATAATAATTTTACTATCCTTAAAACAACAAATATTCACCTTATCATTTTATCCAAACATTTTTAAACATCGTTTTCCTTTTATTTTTCAGAAAATAAACAACATGGAGTATACAGTGTAAACTCTTGAAGAAACCGATGGGAAAAATTCTCCTTTGGTTGATATCATACAAATTACAATCGAACCGATGGAAGACATTTCTTGCATGATTGTAATACTAAATAGCTAAAATCAAATCGATGGGAGAAATTTATCCAATGATTGCCATACTTAATCGCTAAATTGAAACCGATGGGAGAAAATGATTGCAGTACTCAAAATGAAAATCAAGCGATGGTAGAAATTTCTCCCATGATTGTAATGCTAAAGAGTTAAAATGAAACCGATGAGAGAAATTTCTCCCATGCTGTTAATACTAAAGAGTTAAAATAAAACCGATGGAAGAAATTTCCATGTTTATATCATCCTGGTCATACATTTCATATAAAAAATACGACAAAAAAACTAATTTTATTATTTCTGTCATGTTATACATGTAGAATTATTAAAATCCACCTTCATCAGTGGTGCACTTTTCACAAAAGAAAAATTTGGGACTATTTTTTCCATGTTTTGACATGCACCGGAAATTCATTCTATCAATAGGATAATGACCCCATTATTTGAACTAGCAGTCATGTCAAATAATGCGGTCCCAAATGGTTACAAACCGAGTCCAAAATTATCGAAAGATAAACAAGATGACCAAAATAAAGTGAACGTTTCAAAAGAAAAGCTGCTGAAAAAAGTGAAACCGATGACCTCATTGATGTATGAAGGCTTTAGCCTTTGAACATATTCAGTAAAAATTAAAGTTGAATTGATGATAGTTTTCAGCATTTTAAAGAGGAACAATAGCGATATACAATATTTTTATTTTTGAAAGTTAATGTTAAAACAGTGTTAAGAAACATACATTAAATTATTTTTATCACTGTCGTGACCGAGTAATATTAAAAATTTCACTTTATCTCACCTGTACGATTTCTATAAATATTCGTAAAAACCGGAAGTGACATCACAAGTGTGTTACAGTGCCACTGTTTACATTCGATACTACACGTGTTCTTTACAAGCGCGTCTCATATTTAAGTTCTAAATTGAAAGGAGTGATAAACTGAGTAGAACAGGTAATAATGCCAAAAGAAAAGTCAGCAAAACGAAATAGTGTGTCTAGAACTGGGAAATTTTGTGTTGCTGCCGGTTGCATTCAACACATCAGGACAACCTTTCACTCCATGAATTTCTAAAGGATGATAGACCGGACATTCGGCGACAGTGGATCAACTTTGTAAAGGTTAAAAGGAAGGACTTTACGCATCCTACACGTTATTCAGTTTTGTGTGAAAAGCAAAAAGAGTTATCCCATAGGGTATGAACTGAAAAAGTCCATGAATATAGAAGTGAAAAAAAGTCCTGTTGTCACATGCCGTTCCAACCATCCAAACATCGGCAGAAATTTAGATTCAACAGCCTGCTGCCAGTGATGCCAATGATTCAATGATTCGGATACATCACTAGTCATAGCTAGACCTTTGATGTCCTCCACCCCAGTATGCCCTCAAAAGGAGAGAAAAGCTTATCGAAAAAGAGAATGTGCACGGGTACGTTATATTTATCCAAAATTGCAAATGGGGGCTAATATCAGTAGACTTTGTCTTGGACTTCAGAAAATTTTCTGAGGTTTTAATCCTTTTGTTCTGAGAATTCCTTGCTATGTCATGATTTTTTGTTAATTTACTAAATATTTTTAACTGTTGTTATTGAACACATGGAATGTCTTATTATCCCATTTCTGGATATTAATTTTCATTAATTTTTACTAGGTTATTCTCGACCAGGAAGAGAAAGAAATATCAAAAATTTACCCAAGTGACAATAAAGAAATGGAAAACACCAAGGATGATTGTCAGGTACATTTATACAAAATTACATGCAAGAACACACAATTGATAGTTTAATGTAAAACCAGGAGACACTTTTTAGCACATGATAATGTTTTTCAGATGACAATGTACATACATGTATATCTACCTACTATTTGTACTTTATTGGTTGATGGATGTTTTAAAATCAATTATTATTAAAATCTGCATCTCTTCAGAAAAATGATCCTTTGAAGAAATCTGTTGGTATGCAAGTCACTGGGAGAAAGCCAATCAGGAGGTCAATAAGGACCCAAACAAGACCCAAAACAAGGGATACAGGTATTAGTATCTTAAACATATTAACTTTGATGTTCAGCAAAAAAACCCCCAACGAAATAAGCATAGTAAATGTGGTTCCTTTAAGTTAATGAAGGATGAGTCTATTTTTAATCTAAAATTTTCACTTCCCAAATTTGTACATTTATTTCATGCTTCTGTTTCAAAAATATAAATCGATCGAGTGTATACGGTTTCTCGTATAACCAAATTATTACTGTAGAATTAGAACATAGAATATTAGAATACTGTATCATTTTTTAGCTACCCAAGTGGACATCAGACAAAAGCCTAAATGCACAAGTATTGGCATACAATGCAACAGGTATCTCGATGAGACAGATCCACTTGTATCAGTAGAAAGCAGACAAGGGATAGTAGGAATAGAGGAAATGGACCAATCAGATGACTCTGACAATGACCTTGGCCACAATGCTCCTAAGGAAAAATATGATACCGACTACATCCCGACTACATCCCTGATTCAGAATGTGATGATATTTCAGATGATTATTTGAGAGGTAAACCTTGTTTAATTTTCACTGCATATTATTATGGTATGTATCACAGATGGTACATGTACATTCACTTACACAATGAGTACTCTATATTATACTAGTCAAAACTACAGCTTATTTTTAATAGCAATACATTTTAAAACCATCACATTTTTGTTTATTTTCAGCAAAGAAATAATAAATCAATGAATTTGATCTATTTCAGTGAATGCGAACATATAACACCAGCATCTGAAAGAAAATTTATTGTGTTTGAATCACAGCTTCTGGATCTCTTCGTCATGCCATAGGTGTGCATCTCCAGCCTTGGCATGTATTAAACAAATAGTTGGATCAATGCTTAAAATAGAACAGAACTGTGGAGTTTGTGGTTACCATAAAATTTGGACCAGCCAACCAACAACTGGAGCAATACCAGCTGGAAATTTGTTAATGTCTGCTGCAATATTATTTTCATGTATGTGCATTTAATGTATTATATTTGTTTTAAATGGAAAATGGTGTTTAATCTAATACAATTTGTCAATTAATGTTGAAGAAAAATATCCAACAGTGAATGCTGCATTGCTACAGTATATCTTTC
This sequence comes from Limnoperna fortunei, assembly GCA_944474755.1. Lineage (NCBI taxonomy): Eukaryota > Metazoa > Mollusca > Bivalvia > Mytilida > Modiolidae > Limnoperna > Limnoperna fortunei. Next base: position 18,867,136 of record OX104119.1, on the reverse strand, counting down.
AATCTTGGCTAACATATTTACTTTTTTGTATCCTATAGGTTCAATTCCTAGCAAAGTAATTCGTTTTCTGGAACGCATGAATGTTGCAGCAATATCTAGCAGCACTTTCTTAAACCATCAACGCTTTTACCTCCAACCATCTATTCCTAATATTTGGCACAAGTTCCAAGACAGATATACAAGACAGATGGTGGAGAAAGGGGAGTTGTTAATGCTTGGAGGTGACGGTCGTGCAGATACACCAGGGCATTCTGCAAAATATGGAAGTTATGGCATGCTTGATTTAAATTTTAATGCTAGTAGTGGATATACAATTGGTGCAAGTAAGAATGTATTACATAATTATGTAGAGTACATTCATTAAAAATGTTTATCAAAGATTTGTAATTGTCGGTTTCAATTCTTCTCGACTGATTTTTTAAAATCAAATATTTTGTTAGAAATGCAGTATTTTTCAATAAATTAAAGAAATCTGAAATATTTCTACACTTCAAGAATAGTAAAAACCAAACATTGCTAACAGTGAAGGAAATTTTTCAGAGTAATGAGGTAAAAAGCAGTTACCATATGGAAAAAGAAGGGTTTAAGAGGTCTGTGCAATATTTTAAAGACAAAGGACTGGAAATTGGGGAAATGGTCACAGACAGTCATGTACAATTGGCAAAACATGTCAGAGAAGAAATGCCAGATACCATACACCACTTTGATGTTTGGCATGTAGCTAAAGGTTTGTTACTTTTATTTTTGTTGAATTCATGATTATTTATACACACATTGTTTACATGATAAAGGTTGAACGTCTTTGCCAAACTTTTACATCCCAACATAATCACGAGACTTGTTATGACAGTGCAACATGTATAGAGATTTTACACAAATCGTGTGCTATAGTGTGAACTTTTAGTTTGCTGTGTATTAAAGTAGAGGCACTAATACTGCATATACTTATATCACCTGTAAATGTTCAAATATTTAATACTGGAATTATATATGTAAATGTTATATTAGGTTTAAAGAAGAAGTTAAACAGCCTTGCAAAAGAGAAACAATGTGATGATCTTTTGCAATGGATCAAGAGTATTTGTAACCATCTCTCTTGGGTAGCTGCTTCCACACCAGATAGAGATGGTGCCTTGATGTTAGAAAAATGGCTGTCATTACCAAATCACATACAAAATGTGCATCAACATGATGGAACACTTTTTCCCCGCTGTACACATCAGCAGCTGGAGGGACGAGAAAGATGCGAAAAATGGTTAAAACCTGGTATGTTATAGTATAATATATTCTTAGATAAAGATAATAATATGACTTTTGGAATCAAGTATATGCTGACTTTTTGGTCTTGAACAATTGTATAGTTTGATGGGTTTTAGTAATTAAGGCCAAAGTAACCCATAAATCAATCAACAGTTGTTTTTTATTTGTTGACACCCATAATCATGAAGTATTATTCTTTTGAAGGTACAAAGGTTTTTGAGAAATTGAGTGATTTGATTTCATCCCGTCAGATGAAAAAGGACATCCCAAAACTATCGCCAGGACCACAAACTGCGGCTTTAGAAGGGTTCCATTCAGTAATAAATCACTTTGTCCAAAGATGATTGGTTTTTCTTATCATGGCATGTTGAGCAGGTAAAATTTAACTTGCAAATTAAGAATTAACAGTATCTTACTACACAAAATTAGGCCAAAGAAACTTATGAACTTATGATATAAATGCATATATCCCTGAGCAACAAAACAAAAACCATAAAGTCAGTCTTGTTTCCTGGTGGTGTATAAACAACAATCAAATTATACATTGGCAAAATTTATCCCTGAAAGTAATAAATCTTCTGTATTTGCTTTTTATCATCAGGATTACATTGGCTGCACTTCGTTTTAATGAAAATGGCATGAGGGACCAAGCATCAACTAAAGATGGAAACAGAAGATACAGCATTATATTCCCAAAATTTAAAAAAGGAGGCTACACAGTACGACAAGTGAAAGTTGATAGTACTTTTGGTGAGTATAATAAATTGTATGGTGGCAATGATACTCAAATGCATAGTGCATTCCTGTTTAACAGTGTTTTTCCAAGCCTTAATGTTTACATAAACTTAATTTTGCTTTTGTCAGTAAGAGCCCATGATAATATTGCAAAAATAACCCAGAATGTATAAGTGAGAACACTATAGATGTTTCAAAATTTATATGTAATCAATTCATATTTGCTTCATGTACAAATTACAGTTGCAGTTTTTACATGTTGCTTTCTTTAACCTGTTCTTTCTTATTTAAGGGTATGTTCATCAATTGATGGATAATGTGATATCTTTGGCTGAGAAGTGTCGAATGAATGATGGAGATGCTCCTAGACTTACACTTGCACCACCACCATTGTGTAGTGCCTTTGTCCGGTCAAACAAAGAGTAGGCTATCAGTCAGATGACATCACGTTATTCACTGAATGATTCCAGTACTTCCAAAAAGCAAAAAACTTGAAAAGTGTTTTATTTGTTATTCCGGTGGATTGAATCCAGTATAAACATTGTTCTCTGCTGGAAATTTTTGTCTTATTTGTTTGATTACACATGAAGGTATCACCACACGTATTTTTTTCCCAAGATATCCCCAGTTACATCTAACAAACTGTCTATATGCTGTGTATCTGTTCCTCCTAAAATATACAATATACATACATTGTAAATACTGATATGTTCCCTGTTAATTCTAACATTATTTAAAGGCAAACAGGATCAAACACAGAATGTTCTGTTATGCAATTTAATATTTGTTAACTTTTCATCAATGTTATCATTTACTTAAACAAAACTCTTTTATGTTTGTCGGAGTATTGAATCAACCATTAGCACCATAAAGTTTTTACTTTCAATTTTCCTCACTTTTATGTTATTTCTTTATGTTGAGTTTAGTAAAATCTTATGATCCCTGATTCTCTATTATGTATACTGTACAACATACATAGCTTATAGATACACTGAGAGGCCCTAGAATATGACTGATGAGCAAAATACATATACTCACTCTGGCCAATTTTCCAATTCAACTCTGTACTGCTGTTTATATTGATAGTATGCAGTCTCAAGAACATATGTATTCAGGCAAACGGGATTAAACCCAGAATGTTCTGTTATACAATTTATTATTTCTTCACTTTCATCAATGTTTTCAGTAACCCTAGAAATTTCTTTGCAACAAACACACTCCACGTCTGATGCCAAGACAGAGCAATGTCCACACCGACACCTGAAATGTAAAGCAGGCTTTTCAATATACATGTAGTATACTGTACTGTGGGATGATATCAGAAATATATTTAACATATATTTTAACCTGGAATTATATTTTAGTTTGAATAAAGGAGCTGCAGCAATTACATGTGTCTATAATGCATTTTTATGCCATATCACTCCTCAAATGATACACATAATGTAAGCTTGTATAGATAAATTCCAACTTGAAACATGTACTGTGTCTGTAGTACTATTTACATATAGTAAACATAGTATATAGCATTTGCTCATGGTAGCATCTTTTAATTGACTAAGGCAATTTCTTATTTTAAAGTAAAATAAATAATTACCGATCAGTATTTCCAAGTCTTTCATTCGGTTCTGGGGTCGAATTTCGAGTCCGATTGTCTGGTTCTCCGTTGCCATCATCAGAATCGTATGGTTCAAATTGATATGGAACTACTCCATAGGTATTGTCCACAGGACAAAAACGCTCATCGCTTTCGATATCTTCAAATGCAGATGAACTACATGAAAGCTCAAGTGAAACGGCATCGTCATTTTCACTCGATGAATTGTCGCAACTGTCACAATTCCTCTCGATTCTCACCCATTGTTCTTGTTTCATCAGCCATGTTGAAACACACTTGTGACGTCACGTACTTCTAATCAATATTTACCGGAAGTGACAAAAATAACTTTATCGATTTTGTTGGACAGGTGCAAATCGTAACTTTAAATCGATATATCTTGGAAATGAAAAACTTTAAAAACATCGGACCTTTTGTATCTTTTTACTTTAAAGAAAATGTTTGTACAAATTCATAAATACGATTGTGTTACTGTTTCTCTTTAAATGCCACTAAAATACAAGTTTTAGATATTTACAATTTCTTTATTATCTTTGTTCTAAAAATATTTTTGATTAAAAATTTAAGCAAATAATCCACATTAATAATCCTATTTATTACCCCTTAGGCCTGTTTCACCGTTATGAAATCAATGGTTACTAAAATATTTATTCCATCTCAGGCTTAAATTAATATGGCATTTTACCAGCTGGTCATTTATTGAAACAAGTCACTTCTGATATTTGATATATTTTTATTTCAATCAAAATGTCATTATAATCACATACTATGCAACTGGCATGATATGTATTCAGAATCGACTAAGTGACATAATTGAAACAAAAATCGAATAGCCGGACCACTGGAAATTTTATCCGGACAAGTGAAATTATGTAGTTCACAGGTCCTGGACTACTACGGCTCAGCAAAAATTTTTAACCCTTGATGGTACGAAACAGACATATAGTAATGGTTGTTTTGGTATGAAATGGACATGGTACGAAACAACTATTAACCTTTGATATAGATATATTGGTAAAAAAAATTGAGACAAGTGCATGTGGTACATATTGACGAAGCCAATACCAATAAAGTTTGATAGAGGGAGTGTGTTATCATAAAAAACCTGCTACCTACTAGTCAGTTAAAATATGTACACTATTAAAGTGTGACACGAGCTATGCTCTTCTCATATACTAAGTCATGGCACTTAATTCCGAGAAGGGCAATAATTGATTTTCTGAACGACAATTGCATATAAGAATTAGTATTTTTGATGGAATTTTATCATAATCTTCTGATAAGTTTAATTGTGTTCAGGAGCTGGCATGTCAGTCACTGATTGTAGTCCTTTGTGCTTTTTTTTCAAAGATTATCATCAGTTTTATTAAGTTGGTATTGTTACCTGTTTTCACTTAGGGCTTCGGCCATTTTTCAACCGAGTTTCACCATTCATACTAGTCATCGGCACATTAGGTTAGGGTAGTTTTATATTGAATAAAATGTTGAACCAGTCTGAAATGTCGCAGGCGAAAAATTGTCCTCAGAAAAATTATAAATTTCTTTTGTGGTATAATTAAAGTGAAATTGATGATTTCTGAGTACATTATTTCACAACCTGACATCTCGTTTACCAAATGTTAGAAGGGGCCTCAGTGGCTGAGTGGTTAAGGTAGTTCCTCTACTGTTGATCATGTGTTCTGTCAACGCTGAGTTTGCCGGTTTGAGTCTTACTGTGGCAGGGTATGCTCAACTCCTATCTTAATTGACATTGATTGCCAGTTTTGGTACCAAAAGTAGGGGTTTTCTCTGGGTACTTATGATATAGCTGAAAAAATTGCTAAAAGTGGAGTTAAAACACCATTAGAAATGTTAGAAACCCATTACAAAAATGTTAGAAACTCATTTAATTCAACACCAACAATTATCCTTACACCAAGTGCCTATAAAAATCTATTACATGTAATATCTTCTACCAAGTTGTCTAAATAGGTTGGTGTGGATTGAGATGCCAGAAAACGTCCAACCCTACCACAGTTTTTGCACCTGTGCCAAGTCAGGAGCCTTTAGTCTCTGTGTATTTTAGATATTTAGTTCTTTTCATGTTTATCAGTTTAGTCATACAGAAAAAATTACATGAATGTGTTCTGTTATTATTTTTAAAGTCTCTCAACAATCTGTATAAACCAGCAAACTTTAAAATAGAGGTGATAAAAAAGGATATCTGAGAAATCGAATGGAAAATGTTTACATTCCATATCAAATTGATGCATTTTGTACATGCATAGACATGTAGACATGTATCCACTACATATATTTTCCTATTTAACAACTTAAAAAAAAAACTGACTGAAGATCACTTTTTTTAATTTTTCGTGTCGACTGGTCTAATTATCCACTTTTTATTTTATTTCATTTCGTCCCCTCGACCCTAACTTTTTCAAATTTCCCCGTTAAACAGAAAATACAAAAGTCTGGCCTTACGACAGTATTCTAATTTCGCAAAGAACAGGGTTTTTTATTTGAGATGGAAGCTTAGGGACACGGTGAGAACCACCGACATTGAGTTTAAACAATTCACGAACCCGGGACTTTGGCACAACAAAGAAACAACGAATCGTGCATAATTTTTTATTGACATTTTGATGCGACTTGCAATTTTTACGGACTTGCGATTTTTACAACAGTCACCGTAAAAAACACAAGTTTTGACTTGACTGGAAACCGGAAGCGGAACTTGTTTGTTACGGACTTGGAACAAAACCACAATTAATGATTCTTTCCTCTTTGCTCATTATAACATAAAGTCTAAAAAAGAAATTCCACCAATGTTTCTGGCGTGCCAATTTGGTGGTCTGAAAGTACCATACAGCTTCCAAACTATATCACTGAAATTTTTTTTTAAAATGTAACTCTTTTTATAGCTCTGGAAGCATCCTTATCTTCAGGGATGAGAAGTCCGAGAGACTCTGAACACAGGAAATTTGCAATTATTCCATTAGACCAAATTACACCATATCCATTATATTTCATCAAATGTTAAATTTCAAAAAAAATTTCGAAGATCCTTCTTTCAAATAAGCCCAAAAAGTAGAACCAAAACCAGAAAAAGGCCAAAGAAAAAAATATACAAAGAAATTTAATTAATTGTGGTGTCGTTCAACTTGCGGATTTCAGGCTACACTGTACATTGACCAATTGACATGACACTGGATAGGTATAGAGTTGTGTAGGGTCGTACACTGACCAATGAACATGACACTGGATAGGTATGGAGTTGTGAAGGGACGTACACTGACCAAAGAACATGACACTGGATAGGTATGGAGTTATGTAGGGTCGTACACTGACCAATGAACATGACATAATTTTTTGGACATTTTGATGCGACTTGCAAAACGCACATTGACTAATGGACTTGACACTGAAAAGGCAAGGAGCTGTGTAAGGACGAACACTGACCAATGGACATGACACTGGATAGGCATAGAGTTGTGTAGGGTCGTACACTGACCAATGAACATGACACTGGATAGGTATGAAGTTGTGAAGGGACGTACACAGACCTATGTACTTGACACTGCAAAGGCATGGAGATGTGTAAGGACTTACACTGACCAATGGACATGACACTGGATAGGTATGGAGTTATGTATGGACGTACACTGACCAATGGACATGACATTGGATAGGTATGGAGTTGTGTAGGGACTTACACTGACCAATATACATGGCACTGGATAAATATGGAGTGGTGTAGGGACGTACACAGACCAATAGACATGACACTGAATAGGTATGGAGTTGTGTAGGGATGTACACTGACCAATGAACATGACACTGGATAGGTATGGAGTTGTGTGAGAGACGTGCACTGACCAATGAACAAGACATAATTTTTTGGACATTTTGATGCGACTTGCAAAACGTACACTGTTATGACATATGTACACTGTTATGACATATGTGTATGATCGGATCCATCAATATTCGGCGCTATGTTTAAAAATTAGAAATATGAAAGGCGTTATTTGAGTGTTTTACCAATAATTAATGTTTAAGATATTGCTTAATAAACGGAATAACTGAATAAGAAAAGAATACTTACAATTAGAGCCTCAACTCTCTATCTATGTGTGTACTATGACGGACGTCCAAGAGCAGATCAAACATTTGATTTTATATTCAACATCTATTGTTAATTTAGATTTTATAAAGAACTAAAATTTATTCTTCTCTTTGTCTTTCTTTTTTGATCTTTGTTTACACTCCAGAAAGCCCGGAAAACTCCGGCGTGTTTATATGTGTTCTATAATATTTACACACGTCTACAAATAAAGCCCAACACTGTTAGAATTAGATTTTAATACTGTCAAATTTTGTGCTTATCCTCAGCGAGATTCGAGCTCACACCGTTGTGATACTGTGGCACCCATTCGCCTGCATTATGTCCAGCGGTTTAGATCTCTCCGCCAATCTACTGTGGCCTCGGTGGGAGAGTGGTCAAGGTGACGATTGTTATCTACTGTGGCCTCGGTGGCAGTGTTCAAGGTGACGATTGTTATCTACTATTGCCTCGGTGACAGAGTGGTCAAGGCGACGATTGTCATCTACTGTGGCCTCCGTGGCATTGGTCAAGGGACGATTGCTATCTACTTTTGCCTCGGTGGCAGAGTGGACAATATGACGATTGTTATCTACTGTGGCCTCAGTGGCAGCGTGGTCAAGGCGACTATTGTTATCTAATGTGGCCTCGGTTGCAGAGTGGTCAAGGTGACGATTGTTATCTACTGTTGCCTCGGTGGCAAAGTGGGCAAGGTGACGATTGTTATCTACTGTTGCCTCGGTGGCAGAGTGGTCAAGGTGACGGTTGCCATTTACTGTGATCTTATTGGCAGAGTGGTCAAGGTGACAAATGTTTTCTACTGTGGCCTCGGTAGCAGAGGTCAAGGTGACTATTGTTATCTTCTGTGGCCTCGGTGGCAGAGTGGTCAAAGTGACGATTGTTATCAACTGTTGCCTCGGTGGCAGTGCGGGCACGGTGACTATTGTGATCTACTGTGGCCTCGGTGGAAGATAGGTAAAGGTGACGATTGGTATCTACTGTGGCCTCGGTGGCTGTGGTCAAGGTGAATATTGTTATTTACTGTGGCCTCGGTGGCAGAGTGGTAAAGGTGACTATTGTGATCTACTGTGTCCCCGGTGGCAAAATGGTCAAGGATACGTTTGTTATCTACTATTTATCATCGGCGTGTACAAACTTCGTCGACTTTAACCTGAATTGACATGGATTGCTGAAACCCAATAAAAAACAAACCAATATCAATTCACTTGCACCACTCCATCTTTGAGACTCTACTGGTCCGCATTGGTTTTTTTTTTGTTTTTAGATGCAGTCATTTTAAACTAATTTGTTGCTTAGGTGGGGCTCATTTTATCTTAATTCGCTTTCATCTTTTCTTTCATTTTACTTCGTACCGTGGAAACCTTTTGCTTTGAACTTGTTTGTTAAACCATATATTTATTTAAAGAGAGAAAGAATTACAATTTAAACCTCTATTGAAAATTATTCCTGCAATTTAATTAGTAATATTTTCTGAACTGACATCATTGCCAACGTTATGTCGCATGATGGCCTCATAAAAATTTCTAAATGGTGAGTTTAATCATTATTCTAATTGAAATCTAAACTAAAACAACGTTTGAAAAAGAATATGTTCACATGGGTTACAACCCACGTACTACCTTCATCAGAATGGATTTCAAGACCCTTGGTTAGATAATTCACAGCTGATTACAAGAACAATATGAGTTGATGTAAAACCAGTCAAAAACAAGTTGTGGTGGATATGACGTCGGATCTACAGCCAACAATTGTTGTAATCTTTGTTTCTGTCTGCAGTCGTGGCAAGATCCAAAACCAAACCTTTAATATAAAAATATATTGTATGACTGTATTATTCTCCGGTTTTATGGAGCCTTATTGTTATTATATCGGTAAGTATTTGGAACAAAATTTCGGCTACTAGCATATCTATATCAGTAGACTAAATAGATTAAATATAGCCAATCACATTTCAGAACATATAAGAAAGAAGTATACTTAGAAACAAAACAGTCCTGTTCATCGTGGTGTACATAGAAAACTACAAAATGTATTTTCATGATAAACGCCTTTCTGAAAGATAAGTATATTGGGACAATTTTGTGTTGTCATTTGCAGTTTTAAATGGTGTTTAGGATGCAAAATTTCACATGTATTATATAACATATAAACCAAAATTTTCTGAAATACGTGTTATTTCTAGTGGGATGTACTCCGGAAGCTAGTTTTCTCTTTAAAGGGGATGAACTTTTGAGAAAAGGAAGACCTGTCATGTGACGACCAAGTTAATTTTAAGGTAAAAGAAAAAAAAATCCCAAATTAGTGGAAAACCTTAAGGAAATTAATTAGTGTTTCTCTACACTTACTTAAACCATCACAGTACGAATAAATTCTTGTTAGATCATTAATGATATCACCTATACACGTGTAACACGGTCTTTTTTCGGTCAGTTTATACCGAGGAAAGGCTGGCCACAAACAATGCTAGTTGACAATTTTAGTAAGTTCTACACTCTAAACACGTTAGGCACATTTAGGCTCGCTGTAGCCACTGCAAAAGACTGAATTATCCGCCATTAAACTACTATCCACACTTTTCCAGTAGCATTCAAAATTTTCTCCACAATGTTCTATCCCAGGGTAATATATTGTTTGTTAACTTGTTCTCGTCCTGAATATAGCTGAAATGTTCGTTATACCTTAAGCAATAGTTTCAGTGTAATATCGTGTATACGTTGTCATTTATATACTTAAGAAAAAATGTTGCAGAATATTTTATGGACTGTTGACATGGAAATCATAATCTACGTTTCACTTTGTGATACATGAACTTGGCTGGATCTTCTAGTGATTCTTCAACATCTTATTACACAGATTTCGAAGATGACGTTTGGACTAATTTTTTGATTGGACATTAGATTTTGGACACATACTGGTAGTTTAGTAAACCATTTTTCCTTATTAATGCCTTTTATTTTTATTCATTATAAATAATAGATAATTAATTGCACACTTGTCTTAACGAAGAGGTTATTTCTGAACCTTGATGTTCACGTCCTATAAACATTAAAGCAATCAATCTTATTGGTGAACAATAGATGGTTAAGTGTGTCTTATTCTTAAGTATGTGGACGATTCTTTTTTCACAATTTTTATGTTTTGTTATCTTATGCCAGATGAATATTTTTAATGATTTCAATCATGTACAGCAACAAGAGTCTGCAATATTGACACTGCCGTTGTTGTCTTGGGTCTGTTTTACATTGTCTATCCCAATTAATTTTGTACACCTTAATTTGTACCAGACAGTGGGAGTCCTAACTGAAAATAAATAAGACATAGAAAGAGAGGCGCGCCTATTATTATTACTTACACACAAACACCTTGTGGTATAAACTGATACATCGGAGGGTTCCATTGCGTTAGATTGATGATGAATCTAAGCTGTCCATATATATTATATAGAGAATTGACTATAAAGTATTCGGGAATCTGGAAAACAATAATTACATAACATTATACTTAAGTTATTGTTATCATTGGTCAGTCGCATACCGCATACTGGTAAAGAAAGGAGGAAACAAGTAGATTGCAGCAGTCGTACAATGTCAGACAAGATGACAAAAGTATTCAGTTAAGTTTGGACTAATACTGGACACCAAAACACATCCTCCATTAAACCATTTTTAAAATATAAATTATTAGAGGGAAGAAAGAATTTCAAACAGGAATTGTGTTAAGATTTCTTATTATTGTCGTATATTAGATAAAATGACGAACATATATTATTATGTCAATTTTATTTGCTTTAAACATGCTGTTTTAGGATATAACTTATAAACCAATATTACCATTGAAAGTGTCCTCTTCTAAATTTTAAAACATGTGTTAGGAGAGCTGAATGTAAATAAATTATTGCAATCGTGCTCTATGCGACTCAGAACATTGTCAGACCTTATATTTCTCTTTATTTTATACCTCGCTCTCGCTCGGTATAAAATATTTACAAATATAAGATCCGACCATTGTGTAATTTGCATAAAACCCGCTTGCACTAATTTAATTCTTAAACAAACAAAAACCAACCAACAAACGTAACATCTTATTAACGTTGTCTACTATTACAAATTATGACATCATTTACAGAATCTACTCACGTGGGACAACACTTGTTAAGATCAGTGTCCTCTATGTTCACGTTTTGGAGTGAAATTCGTTTCGAATCCGACTGTACCATATTAGTCGTTTCCTGGCGCTGAAATTCGCTGAAATTTCCTATCATCTGATAAATCGTCTGCTCTGTGTAAAAGAGTCCCTGGTATCTTTGTACTATTTGTTCGCACGATAAGCCGACACATATTTTATTGCAGCAGATCTGCGTAACTGTTTGGTTATTACTGTCTGTAGAGGGTAGTTCTTGATAAGTCGTATAGACTTCTACAAATTAAGCCCAACACTGTTTGAATTAGATTTTTAACACTGTCAAATTTTTGTTAACCCTCAGCGGGATTCGAACTCACACCGTTGCGACACTGTGGCACCAAATCGCCTGCACTATGTCCAGCGGTCTAGACCCCTCGGCCAAATCCGCTATATAATTAAATATAGCTTCATTAACCGGGGTGAATCGTAGACATAGACATATTACATGTGTACTAGCGTGTGACGATGGAATTTTCGTAACCAATACATATTAATTTGACAGTAATCTAATTCAGCATTTTTGTATATATTATATAGGATGACAAAGTTACTTGTCATTCAGTCACAGTAAGTAAATTATATACAAACGTCTAAGTATTGTGACAACCATATAATATATCTATCCAGCGGATTTCTGAAACATCAGAAATACAGGGTTAATATCAAATTTTTATATATACTTCTACAAATTAAGACCAACACTGTTTGAATTAGATTTTTAACACTCTCAAATTTTTGTTTACCCTCAGCGGGATTCGAACTCACACCGTTGTGACACTGTGGCACCAAATCGCCTGCACTATGTCCAGCGGTCTAGACCCCTCGGCCAAATCCGCTATATAATTAAATATAGCTTCATTAACCGGGGTGAATCGTAGACATAGACATATTACATGTGTACTAGCGTGTGACGATGGAATTTTCGTAACCAATACATATTAATTTGACAGTAATCTAATTCAGCATTTTTGTATATATTATATAGGATGACAAAGTTGCTTGTCATACAGTCACAGTAAGTAAATTATATACAAACGTCTATGTATTGTGACAACCATATAATATATCTATCCAGCGAATCTCTGAAGCATCAGAAATACAGGGTTAATATCAAATATTCATATATACGTCTACATATATATATATATATATATATATATATATATATATATATACAAACGTCTAAGTATTGTGACAACCATATAATATATCTATCCAGCGGATTTCTGAAACATCAGAAATACAGGGTTAATATCAAATTTTTATATATACTTCTACAAATTAAGCCCAACACTGTTTGAATTAGATTTTTAACACTGTCAAATTTTTGTTTACCCTCAGCGGGATTCGAACTCACACCGTTGTGACACTGTGGCACCAAATCGCCTGCACTATGTCCAGCGGTCTAGATCCCTCGGCCAAATCCGCTATATAATTAAATATAGCTTCATTAAACGGGGTGAATCGTAGACATAGACATATTACATGTGTACTAGCGTGTGACGATGGAATTTTCGTAACCAATACATATTAATTTGACAGTAATCTAATTCAGCATTTTTGTATATATTATATAGGATGACAAAGTTACTTGTCATTCAGTCACAGTAAGTAAATTATATACAAACGTCTAAGTATTGTGACAACCATATAATATATCTATCCAGCGGATTTCTGAAACATCAGAAATACAGGGTTAATATCAAATTTTTATATATACTTCTACAAATTAAGCCCAACACTGTTTGAATTAGATTTTTAACACTGTCAAATTTGTGCTTACCCCCAGCGGGATTCGAACTCACACTGTTGTGACACTGTGGCACCAATTCGCCTGCACTATGTCCAGCGGTCTAGACCCCTCGGCCAAATCTGCTATATAAAAATATAGCTTCATTAACCGGGGTGAATCGTAGACATAGACATAGTACATGTGTATTAGCGTGTGATGATGGAATTTTCGTAACCAATACGTATCAATCTGACAGTAATCTAATTCAGCATTTTTGTATATATTATATAGGATGACAAAGTTACTTGTCATACAGTCACAGTAAGTAAATTATATACAAACGTCTATGTATTGTGACAACCATATAATATATCTATCCAGCGGATCTCTGAAGCATCAGAAATACAGGGTTAATATCAAATTTTGATATATACTTCTACAAATTAAGCCCAACACTGTTTGAATTAGATTTTTAACACTGTCAAATTTTTGTTTACCCTCAGCGGGATTCGAACTCACACCGTTGTGACACTGTGGCACCAAATCGCCTGCACTATGTCCAGCGGTCTAGACCCCTCGGCCAAATCCGCTATATAATTAAATATAGCTTCATTAACCGGGGTGAATCGTAGACATAGACATATTACATGTGTACTAGCGTGTGACGATGGAATTTTCGTAACCAATACATATTAATCTGACAGTAATCTAATTCAGCATTTTTGTATATATTATATAGGATGACAAAGTTACTTGTCATTCAGTCACAGTAAGTAAATTATATACAAACGTCTAAGTATTGTGACAAAGTGTTGGGCTTAATTTGTAGAAGTATATATATATATATATATATATATATATATATATATATATATATATATATATATATATATATATATATATATATATATATATATATATATATATATATATATATATATATATATATATATATATATATATATATATATATATACATTATTGTGGCCTGAAGAGCTGCAGGAAGCAGTGAAAGTACTAGCGATGTAATACAATATACAGATTTTTTCATGTGATTTTATTCTTTATTCATATTAATGTCATCGTGTTTTACTATATATATATATATGCTTATAATACTGAAATGTGTTTTCTTTTTTATTGAACTTTGTTTTTCATTTAAAATAATGTGACGAAAGCTTATCTTACCAACTTCAAACGTCCATTCAGCTCTTTTCAAACTACGAATTCCAATAAAATCAATGTCAAAGGTATCCACCATTGTAAAGGTTAGCTGCACATTTTGTTCTACGACGAAGCCTTTGCCAAATGATAATATTGAGTTCTGCCATGATACCCAGAACTCGCGCTGATTATTACAATCTAATATGTCTTTTGTTGAATTTTCCGCAATTGTACTACATTTTTTTGTCTCTAGGCAACGAATAAAAATAGCTGTTTTGTCCCTAATTGCTAGTACATATCGTGGACGGAATCCTGTACAATTGCTTGAGAGAGCTATCCTAGCATTGTTGCAGGACTTTACAGAAAAGTTTAATGTCACTCGCCCCGTTGTTGACCATTTGTTTCTATTAATACCACGAAAATAATTTACATCCTGGTCAGTGTAAAATACAATGGAAGCTAGAAGTAAATTAAAGAGATAACATATCAACAACTTGCCTATCATTGTTACCATTAATTTTATCACGTATACAAATATAGCTGAAGTTTTCATAGTGTCTTAAACGACATGTAATGCAATAACTTTGCAGTCGATTCTGCTTATCTAGAAACCAAAAGTGGTGACAATTGTTTAAGATAAACCTTCCCCGAAATTTGTTTTATGACTTTATAATGCTTTTCATGCTGTGATTTATTTATATTAAGTGCTTTGATTGGATAAAAACACTTAAATGTCAGATAATTTATATATCGATATTTCCTCTGAGCGGAATACTTTTAGTATCCAATGTAAACAAGATGGTGTCCTCCTAGCGTATCGTCTGGGAGAGGGGACAATGTTTTCTCTGCAATGATTTCTAATTAAAATCGATTGAGTTTCAAATAAAATATTATATAAATACAATTTAGTGTATCATTTTGTATTTTTCCTATCAATATCTACAGAACCGCGATTCCTTTTGTACTATGTTTTACATTTCCCTACGCTTTCCGGCCTAGGTACGTTGTGAGGTCTAGATAGGTTTCTGTAACTGTTTTTGATGTTTTAAAAATCACAACTATTATTTCACAGAATTATAAGGATTAAACACTGTGTTTTAGCAAATTATCAATGTGTATGCTCCGGCGTCTCGCTCACAAACTTGACATGACTTTATTTAGTTTATGAGTGAGTCGCCGGAGTTTACACATTGATATTTTCCTAAAACCCAGTGTTTAATCCTATAATAAATATCAATCAACACAAACATAATAATGTTTTTGTTTTTATATTATATAATTGACATGACGCGATCCTTCCGGCTAACATACTATAAATTTTCGCGGGTACTAAATTTCACGGATGATGAGATGTTATCCCATTCGCGGTACTTACTTCACGGTTTTAAACTTAGTTTATTACATTAACAGAACTGGTACACTTTCGCGGTAATAAGTTTTCGTTGCTTTTAATGCAACGCGAAAATTGGGAAAATGAGAACACCGCAAAAATGAGAACGTTCACAATATTTTGTTATCTAAATTTTGACATCAAAGCAGTAGGTAATGTGTGAAAGAGAGACGATTAAGTGTTAAACATAATTGCAATTAAATTGTATAAAAAAATCGTTTGTCTCAATTTATGTATTTAAAGATATGAAGGGTGTAAAATTAATTACACTAGACATTATTATCGTGATTGATGATGAAATAACAACGATGTTACAAAAAGGTCATGGTTTAACTCCGGCTTCGATAATCTTCAACTTGGTAATGTAAAAACCTTAAAATTCAAATTTATCAAAAATATTGCTGGGCACTAAATATAACTGATTAAATTGATTATACCCTTGTGGAGGTTTACAACCCACCACAAAAGACATCACTCGAGTAACGAGAACAATAGCCTGCGAAAAAGATGAACCAAAAATCAAAACAAATATGAGGTCCGTTAAAACAGAAAAGAAGAGAGATTATAAACATCTATCCAAGTTCAATAAGGCAAACATAAATTATCAGATAAGAAGAAAAGTGGCTTAAAAGACATCTTGTCGTTAGTTTATTAAAAAAGGATATATTGATTTATTTACTTTTTAATAATACTTTTTGGAGTTGTAAAATTTTAACGTTTTTCTATTCGCAGTGTAGATGGCCTTAGCCAGATTTAAAATAACGTTATGATATTTTGGTGATTTAAGCTCTAAATTCAAGACGACGAAAACAAGTTAACATAGAATCGATCAAAGGGAAAACAGGATTGGGCATCAGGCACATAATTCTGACTGCTATTAGAAACGTATGGAGTATAAGGTGGGAAAAGGAACCATCAACCTTCAAACTTTGATGATTAAAGCTTTATATTCAAGACGACGAAACTTCAAACTTTCGTAGCGGCTAGAATGAACCTATTCTTTTTCAAAATCAACAAAATGAGTTTTTATCGTGCAAGTGCACGGCCCTGTCCAAACACGTCACCTACTACGGTCCGCGACCAAGATGATATAGACAAACAATTTAAAGTGCAAATTATTGCCTAATGCAACAAATCAAAATAATGTGTCCTAACACATAATGATTAAACCAAAAGATGTTAAACATAAATATAAACAAATTTAATTTTTACAAGTGGCCATTATCAAAAACAAGTTTCGAAGCATGGTAAGCGATCAAACCACATAATTTCGTCTACATGGTCTACGTATTGCAGTTGAACAACCTATGTACATAGACGTGATTTGGTGTGGTTATTCTTGCATCTTAATAACATTTTGACTAATAATCTAGTACGTAAATATTTTTAAAATTTGTCCTACCTTGAATGGCAATAAAAGTAAGACTGAATGCTATCAAAACAACATGTAGCATTCCTTTCAACGACCTATTCACATCAAACGTATGCTTATAATAAAGTCAAACAAGAACCTATTTGAGGTCATATCACTTTGATACACCATTTTCCTGTGTTCGGTAGGTTAATCCACATTTGTTAAACAATAGTAAAAGATTATCTTGAATTCACAGAAATCAACGTGCGACTGTTTCTTTTATTTGCAAATTGTTCTTGCTTCGATGTTTGCTTTCGATTTCAAGTTAGGTTCATTTTAGTATTACTCATTAACTAAGTATCATACAAAAAAGGAGATCTTTTATTTATACTTAAATATTAAATACTGACGTCAATATATATTTTTCTAATATAATACCAATTGCATGTGACTAGTTACAATCTATTGTTCGTTTCAGTATTATGTTAAGAGTAATAATGGATTTGCAACATTTAAATATTTGAAGGATCTGTATGGATTATATGCTTACGCAATATTCGCCATTCACTGGAACAAATTTTAGTCAAACTGAACAACAAACTAAATTAAAAAATAATTCTCTAGAAAATATAAATATAAAATGATACTTATATTTTAAATTTAAAATAATAGATTAATTTAATATATGCACTTAAAGGTAAGTAACGTTTACTATCCATCAGATACCTGTAGCAAAAAAAGGTTGAAATATATAAAGTAAACTGCACCAATATACAGCCAATCGTCATTAGAAAAACGATCAATATACATTTTTCATTAAAATGCTATTAAATATTCCATTTATTAATCCTATCATATATCATTAAACAGAAACAGTTTTGTATTATATTCATTATAAAAAAAACAATAATCAAAAGCATCATATGCCAAAATTAGAAAAAATATACAACCGTGTTGAAATTTGTGATTTTTATGAAACTACCAAATTTGGATTATCAAACTAAATCATGAATAAATATTACAATATACAAACAATCAGACCACGGAAAGACGCGTGGACATAACTTGTGTCAAGGGATTAAACTTTTGTTACTCGTTGCATCAGAACGAAGAATACCTTAAACTTTTTATCAGTTAATAGATTATTCAATTGTCAATTATATTAGTATACTTGCCATTAAGCCTGAATTTGACAACTTAATATGCAATATAATCGTCAAATAAAATACTAATATATCTTCTTATTATCAAGTTTAAATAAATTTACAAATGTCCTTAGAAAATATAATGCCCTACAATGTGAACAACATTTACTGTAGAATTATGTTTTTTTTTAATTTAGGTTTAAATTACCATAACTTTTGAGTCCACAAAACCAATAGTTGTCTAGAATTTGTTTTAACTGATGTAGCCCCTCATATACTATGACCTTACATTATCAGAGAGGTCGTATCATCATCTACTGTAGATCAATTGTGTGGAAACTACAAACTACAACAATGTACAGTATTAAATCTATTTGTATATCATTGTGGTAGTGAGATTAAAAATGAGTCAATGCAAGCTGTTCTCAAACGAAACCTTTATTCAACAGAATCGTTAATCTCATGTCTCGCGTTCAAACGTTCACAACAGTATTCCACGGTACCCAATGCGAACTGAACAGCTTACTTATTAATGGGGCATCGGCGAGGGAGAGGTTCGGGTAATTAGTCGTCTACGAGTTCGATTCCCACTGCGGCAGTAGATGCTAGATTCCAATCTAAATTGACACGTATTGCCAGTTTTCCAACCGAAGGCCAATAGTTTTCTCCAAGTATTTGTCTTTCTCTGCCAAAAAGAAAATACTGGGCGCTCCGATAAGCTGAACACATGGCTGAATATGGCGTTAAACCGATTAAAACAAACATAGTATTCCTAATTATTGTCGGGTAATTAGTCGTCTACGAGTTCGATTCCCACTGCGGCAGTAGATGCTAGATTCCAATCTAAATTGACACGTATTGCCAGTTTTCCAACCGAAGGCCAATAGTTTTCTCCAAGTATTTACCGTTTAACAATTAATTTTTTCTAAACACACGTTTAGAAATAAATTGCAAATTATGATGATCATTTTGTTTTAATAAAATATATGTTACTTAAAAATGTCTAAGTTACCACTTTTAAAGATCAGTGAAAATGCTACAAGGTATTTAATTGATTTCGCAGGCTTTCGATGCAAATCAAACCAAAACTGGACGCCACGATAAAACTAAACAATTGCTAAAAATGTTGTTAAACCAAATTTAATCAAACACATAAATATACTTGATAAATTGCTGAAAACGACATATGACTTTAAACAAACAGAACTGGTTAATTCAAATTCAGTATTTTACTTAAAAGGTTTATTTCGGAATTTAAATAACTTGTTTATAACATGGGTATTATATAACGTTCGCAGTAATATTTCCTTTTTTTTAATTGCTCAAACAATTCAGGTGCTATTTTACTGTTCTACGATGATGTTTCGTTTACAAAAACGTTTAGAAACAAATTGAGCATCATGATGATCATTTGGTTTAATAAAAATATTTATTATTTTGAAAAGGCAAATTCAGCACTTTTAAAGATGAGTGAACATGCTAAACAGGATTTATTGATTTTCGAACAAATTATTGATTGTAAGTTGAGTTTTTCCTGAGCAAAGATGGTTTACTAAGCTTACCGCACAAAATACACAATTATGGAAAGTTATAACCTAACGAGAAGAGATATGATATATGTTTTTCTATTGTACAATTCACACTCGTGACAAATAATTTTGTAACGTCAACATTTCAAACGATTTACGCAGCTCAAGCTTCAAAGCTCCCTTCAGTTATATGGATTTTAAAATGTGCGATGCTCGCATTAAGGCTGTGCATATATTCATATTAATAAAATACACTACGTTTGAAGAGCTTTAACTTAGTGAATAAAGGTCGACAGAAAAGGTAATAAATGGACAATAAAAATAAAGACAAGAAGGATGTTATACAACATGCTGTAGTAAACATCAAATGTTCCGAAGTCAAAACTTCTCTTAAGTATTATATTGACTCTAGTGGTCTAATAATGAAAAAAAATTAAAACCAAAACAACAGTCAATTGTAATTTTAGAAACCACAGAAACAGCTTCATCAGACTTGAACCTTAAATATGACGCCAATGGTCATTTCAGAACAAGAATTTATGACAAACGAGAATATTTTAATGTCTAATTAGAGGCAGGCACAGCTTACTTGTCCGGAGCACCTGAGTGCACCCATGGTTTTTATTGGGTTCAAGTAACTCTGTGTTTTTTGTTCTTTTTTTTTTTGTGTTGTGTTTGTCACTATCTGGATTTGTTACTGTCCTTTTGCTTTTGGGGGCTCTTGTTGTTTGGGAGGTTTTCTTTGCTATTTTCTTATACATCTTCTTTACTTGTGTATCTTCTTCTGCATATGGTATCTATATTCCTCAATAGCAAGAGTTTGCAGTATGTATACTGGTTTTTGCAAACGTCACCAATTTCTTCGGGATGGCTTTCTAAGTCAACGTTATAAAAAAAAAAATCTCGACCGCACCTTCAACAAGTATTATTATAAATGCCAATTCTTCGTTGATGAATATTCTATCTCATGTCAAGATATATGTGCATACTTTTGGTTATAGCTTTAATCTCTCAAAGCTATAACCAAATTTATGCACAGATAACTGAAATAGAGAGAAAAAATATGAATAAAAGAGGATATCTTTTTCACTCAATATTACCGTATTCCAGACGAATTGGTTCAAATCAGGTTTTGGTAAAGAAAATAGCCAGTACCTAAAAAAACGAATATAAAAATCAGATTTTTTATCGGGTATAAGTGTACTTGTATATGCTAACGCTAATCAGTTTCGGATCCAAGGATATTCTTCAATGAAATATTCATCGATATAACTGAACAATACTAAATGGCGTCGTTTATATAATGTTCCTAGTCACCTATTTATACGTGTCATAAAGTAGTTGATTCATAAATTTATTATTAGTGTTTATGTGTCTGAATGCTCATCGAATTCATATGAGGATACGATCAAATTATTATATTTTTAATGATTTCAAGGAACGATAATTAATCAAAGATTCATGTAAAATTGCAATGTTTGTTCACCTTCCGCCTGAATACGTGTCAGTCACATAATGAAATATTTACAATAGGAGACCTACTAAAACCCATGCGTTCTAGCATACATGGTTTCTTCTGAATACCATCAACTTTACCGTATTCAAAATCTGCAACTCGCCAAAACCTTGACCTTATTTACTTGTGACCTCCAAAACGTCAATAACATGAGCTCGTTTTTAAGTACTCTCCAATAAAACCATGAGTTCACTCAGGTGCTCCGAACAAGAGGCACTGAATCAAATTAGACACCATTAGAGTTACTAATTGTCAGGTATATGAATAAGTCAAATCTTGGAACAGGAAAGACTACCTATGACTCAGCAAAAATGTCCGGTCGTATTTGAGAGATGGATTTCCCATAACACTTGGCCCAAAATGGAAGCCTTCCCAAGTAGCGGATAGGGATACCATCTCGTTAGTGCTGTCAGGTCATAAAACGAAAAGTCTGGCCGCGAACTGTAGTGGTTGACGTGTTTGGAGAGGACGCACGATAAAGACCGCTTTTTAGATTTCGAAAAGATTAGGCTCGTTGTAATCGCAAGACAAAGCTATCTAATACTTTTTCAGAGCCATCTAAAATTGTGTCCCCATTTTCCCATCTAATTGTATTTTCAATTGGTACTTTGAAAATATACTTGTTTTTATGGAATATTATAAAAGTATTCCATACAGTGTTAAATATGAAACACAACTGTTCCAAATACTTCTATTTGGTTTCTTTACAAAATAATGTAATATTTTTCATTTTTAATCAATAAGGCCTAGTCAATATGGCGAAAGAGCTTTAATTTATTTTTCGAACAAGACAACCAAAAATTCATCACATGACTAAGAGAAATGATATTGTTATATATTAAACAGTCAATTGAGTCTTGAATTATGTTTACATGTTTACCAACGTAATTACGTGTGTGTTAAGATCTCGGCACCTGTTAGTCGTTTTATACGTGATATCTAACTTTTTCAGGTTGATTTTGCTTGAAACGTCTTTAAGATATGTGTTTTATTCGTACTAACATTTTTAAGTGTTAAATAATAACCTGCCGAATTCGCACTAAAAATAATAGAAGATAACTATGCAAATTACAAATATAATCAATAACGACATTCCCAGTAATAATGAGAACTCGTTGTTTGTTTATTTCGTTTAAGGTTTACTCCATGTTTAGCTATTGATCAGTTATATCATTGCGTCATTTTTTTTCGGTGGAACATGTTTTTACGAATGACTCACAACTGATACTGATAAGTTTTTTATTTGACTTCCTTGATTGCTTTGCCACTGATTCCCAGTCAGAATGCGATATAAATATATTCAATAAATGAATGAATGAATGAATGAATAGTCTAAAGCAAGACAATGCTATGGCAAACAATATGTAGACAATTTTACAATAAAAGAATATAAAATAAACAACCAGTCAGAAGAGAACAAGCAATTAGTCATGAGATAATGTGTCATCTAACTTTACGAGCTGCTTTTAAATAATTACTTAGTCTTAATGTGAGAGATTTACTTGAAGAGTTCATAATAGTCTACAGTTTGGGTTTATGTGGCCAAGTAAAATAGTAGTTCGGTAAACAAATGTGTTCTTAGAAATCTATACATAGTGCAAACTAAACCGAAATGATATTCATCCTTCAATACACTTATCGGTCGCTTCTGTGTGTATTTTGCTATCGTCCGACCTCAACATTTAACTTCGGAATGCCACTTCGTAATTTGGTAAGTAAATAAAAACAACCAAAAATCAAGGTAAGGCTCATTACAACACTACAACAATCTAATTTAAAACTAGTATACATATGGCGTTTGCTACATTCTACTAATTTTCCATTCCAATATACAAATAAAGATTATCCATTCTTGTTTTCTTTTAGGGAAAGGTTGGTGAGAATAAAGAAATAATTCACCGAGGCCGTGACTTATGACTGTTTAGTTAAGGGCTGGACATTTGTGTCGCATCATTTTATCCAGAGCGGCCCCATGGTTTCACGTTTGGTAAGTGTCATCTCCAACTCAATTGAATCCAACGCAATTTACTTGATCATATAGGAAACCGTAAAACATAAATTTGTCACTAATACTGTTTGCTATTTTAAGTAAAATTCGCTAAGAAGATTTGTTTAAAAATAATAGTTTTCGTATATCATTGCTATAACTATTTCTAACTATTATAATTGGTAATGGACAAATACGTATATAATCTTACTATGCATGTTGACAAAACGAAAAGAAAAACACCATGGGAGAATTTTAAAAATCCTAAATCACGAATAAGTGGATAGAATGGTACACAAATAGACGAAAACAACGGCAGTAATGGAATAAAACACAAAAGGCTGAACATAAGCAGCACACAAAGCCCATCAATACCAGTGGTAAACTTGGGTGGTACAAAAATAAGCAGTATTAATTAAACCTGTTTATTTACAATGTAAACTCCACACACAAACAGTAATTGATAACCAATAAATAGGACATTCGAAATATTGTTTGAACTTGTAAATTGGTATATAATCTTGACATACGATATAGGGCCTCGGTGGCCGAGTGGTCAAGGTAGTTCGTCTACTATTGATCACTTGGTCTGTCAACACTGAGATTGCGGGTTCGATTCTCACTGCGGGCAGGGTGTACTCGACTGCAATCTGAATTGACAAGGATTGCCAGTTTTCCTACCGCAGGTCGGGGGTTTTCTCCCCCAATAAAAACTGGACGCCATGATATAGCTGAAAAATTGCTGAAAGTGGCGTTAAACAGCATTACACAAATATATAATCTAGACATCAGATATATAGTGTTTAACATGCTGGTTGGAAATGAAGCCGTGCCTATAAATATATGTGAAAATCTACATAAAAAATAATGAATAAATTAAAACCTTCGATTTAGTAGATTTGTTTCCTTGTACTGGCATTTATAAATGAACATTTAACAATTAATTTTATTATTTGATGTTACATTGTCTAATGTTTTCAGATCAATTAAATGTACTCATTTTTGACCAAAATATATCGAGACATATTCAAATATCTTAAAGTGTCAAGAACGACAGCTAAAATTAAAGGGAGACATGTACAAACTATTGCAACCCATCCCATTGTTGTAGACGATCTTCTATCGTCTTTTGCTGAAATTTTGTGAGATTTATAAGCTGTTATCTGTTTCTGGTCCACAGTGATGTTTGCTTTCAGTTCCGCCAGATGATCTTTAAGATGTATTAATAATTCTGCCTTCGTGAGGTTAATCAATTTGTTCCATTTATTTCCTATGGTAGAACAAGGACAGAAGCAGTCTTGGTGGTTGTACAGATTGTCGAGCAATATTGTAGTATTTTGATTTTGAAGTTCAGTGCCTGTGACACTGGTGACACCGGAAGTATCTCCTTCATCCATAAGTGGAGCAGTCATCTGATAATCAGTGTTTGTGTAAGTAGCTACTGTTAACATCTCTGATGTATAAATCGCATTTTTGCCGTCCTCTGAGCAACTTTTTCCAGAAATAAAGGCAGGAGTATCGACTATGGCATTATCTAAAAGTGTGTTTTAAAAGTATTGTTATTATTTGCTATAAAAAGCAAAAACACATACCAAAGTAACAAAATTTACTATGACACGATCAATTCTTTCAAGAAACATAGTTTTCTATTACTTCAGTTAAAAAAGTTATGCAAAAAATGGCCAAAGTCATTTATACCATGATAATATTTCCTTAGAATCTCTAGAACGATAGAGTTAAACAAGGCTTTCAAGCAAAATTAATTCATGTAATACATTTTGAAGCTATTCAGACATAATGTCAACTCATCTGACAAACGAGTAAGTAGTATAATGTTCTGTATTTCTGAACATTTATGTTAAGGTATTACCAAAAGATCTTATTAATAAATAATGTCGTTAAATCAGCAAAAATAAAGATTTCTTCCGTAACTGCTGTTGCATTTCGTTGTCGACTGTAACATCGTCTTTTGCAATTATTAAAGCGTTTTGTATAAATGCCTTTATAGTATACTTTTATAACTTAGGCTTCCTATAAGAAGATCAGTTTTATACGCATTAGTGTCATATCTTCCTTTATTTACAATCAAATGTTTCAAATTTAAGACAAGGGTCTTGTGAATACTATGCAATGCTAGACTGTTCAAAATAGCCAGTCGTGTGTAGTCATCTTTGGAAGACTTGTTTTTTACACTTTTTTTACACTTACCATTATCAAACGTCCACTCAGCTATCTGCAAACTACGGATACCAATAAAATGAAAGTCAACGAAATCCACTCTTGGAACTCGTAACTTCATGTTCTTGTTTACTTCATACCCAATTCCAAACAATAATTCTGAGTTCATCCATGATATCCAGACGCTCTTCATTACAATTTAAGAGATTTGATATATTATATTTTGTACATGCTTTTGAACAATGTGCAAAATAGGATATGTCATTTTCATCAATTATTAGAGCATACCTTGGAAGAAATCTTGTACATTGGCTTGACAATGCTAGCCTAGCATTTACACATGACTTCACAGAGAAGTTTAATGAAACTTGAGCAGTTTCCGACAATTTGTTTATGTTAATACTCCGAAAAAACGTAGTTTGGTAGTCCGTGTAAAATAACGTGTCACTGATTGAATCTATAAGAAAATTAGAATAACATGTACAATACTGTAAAATATTTTACCCTTCTTGAAAAAAACCATTATATAGACATCTAGGTAAAAATGACAGAAAACACTTTTAAAATATAAAATACTCCCCTCCCCTCGGCCGACTGAAATAGTTGTTATTGATACTCTTGGATAAAAGGATTTTTAGTATCTTGCCCATTGTGAATTGTTTACGGTTTGCTACTTCAGTTTAAACAGAAGTAGAATGACTAGAACATGCTTAATATATTCCACAATCAAAAGCAATAATTTATCTTTTAATGATTGGCTGGTTATATAACAATTAAAAGTGGTTATTCTAAAATATTTACAAAATCGTTATGTTCAGCTTGACCATTTAACAAATCATTTAAAATTCATGTAGGTTTTCTGAAAAAAAGGACTTGCATTCAACTACAATAAAAAAATTATATAAGTAATGAAAGCTACTATTTTGCGCAAAGTTACATCCATACTGAGTAAAAGTTGCTTTTAACAAATAATTTTGTCATGACACTCTGATAGAGCACGTGTATTTGTCAACATAGAGAATAAGCTATTTCACATGAATAATATCGATTGAATCACGTTAAGCTATTTCACATGTTGAGAACAAATGGGGTTGCAATATTTGATGATAAAGATTTACAAAGCTCTCATATTAAAAATAAATAAAGGTTCATTCGATCAACAGAATAAATAATAGTCTTTCCCTTATTGCAACAACAATTAAACTACCAGTAAATAAATGACTTGTCTTTAATATTTAACACATTTTAAAGAAAAACAATTTAGATAAAAAAGTAAACAGAAAAGGTCAAATTGTGGAACATTATCAACTTGACATTCTTTATATTAAAATTTAATCTAAATGACAATATAAACAAGTTTAAAAAACATTTCAACAGATCTGTTATAGACCACTGAACTTTGGATCTTTGCATGTTATATACATTTAAAATTCAGAAGTGTTGATGATTAACGTTAAAATTAAAAATTGGATTTGACCTTTAGCTCCAACATTGTAACCTTGACAATGCTAAAGGTCAACAATTATTAAAAGTGAATATCTATGTCACTATGTCATTAGTTATTGCGAAAATTGAGATTAATAATAAATTTCATCGCTCCAGGCAAAATAACTCTTTCAAAGGCGCATTTAAATATAAATCAAACTTGAACATCTTTAAGGGATCTACATTTTGGTTATTGTTTACGTTATAAATCTCTTATGCCTAAGGAAGAGATCCACTCTGTAGTGGAAAGCATATATAATAAGAAACAGACTAATAACAGGAAGGCTTTTCATTGGGAACGTGGAAAGCCTTAATAAGAAACAGAATAATAGCATCAAGGCTTTCAACTCGGAAAGTCAAAAGCCTAATCAATTGATTTAACAAATGAATATTAAACTAGCATAAGTTCACTCCTGTTTTTTAATACAGAGAAACATTTGTCATTCTTCATTGTCCAACGTAATTAATTTTTTTTATTTTTACGAGTTTATTATGATAATGTTCAACTGTAAGTATGCTCTTCTGAATATATACTGCAGAGAAAGAACTTTTTCGAAATTTGTATGAAAATGAGCGTTTATTTATTTATGGAGTAATTAATGTTAAACTGTTATTCTATGCAAATTATTTTTCAAGCAATATTATATTTCCGGTTGCTGATTTTAAGGACAATTACAACTATCATTTCATATGAATTTTTCATGTCATAAACGTTTTTCAAGAGAAATTGAGAATATAGTTTGTGGATTCGTTTCCAATTTAGCAGATCATCCAAAAATAAATTGTTATCATAAATAATAAATGACCAAATGGCTTCATTTGTTTTTCTGTATGTTAAAAGTACAATTGTTTAGACGACATGCTTTGTGACGAATCGATGCAATATAATTGTTGGTAAAGTTCCACAGGACCAAAGACGTATTTATATTTTATCAGTTCGTTTGTTCTAGCATGTAATGTAATATCTGACTGATAACAAATATACACAATGTTCTCTGATACTGTCATTTGTCTAAATTTACTGTACTGAAATTTCGAAAATTATTTAAATTGAAAGGCTTCTGTATTCGCAAGGTGAAGATGGCCTTAGCCGGATTTGGTTCAATGTTTTGTAATTTTTTACGACAAAAGATCTTAGTAACTTGGTTTTTAAATATTTTTGGGTTTTAGCACCACTACGGTCTGAGGTTATGCTTTCCGTATTATGACCTGACTATCAAACGATAGAGCCTCCCTATAAGCAAAACAGTGGAGGCGCTGGGAAGCTCTGTGGGAACCCTCCCAGTATGATACCAGCAATCTCTTTTTCATGACTTGAACAAATGATAGTACACACAAATGCGGTCACTTGTTTAAATGAAGCACAATTAACGAGTTTAATTGCGAATATAAAAGGTCTTCTTGAAGCTTATTAGAATAAAGCACACTATTTTTTGTAAATGTGGGCTTATTTGGGATTTATGATATCTTATACCGCTTTGTAGCCTTTAATATTTCTTTCACATTAAAAAATACATTCTTCCAATACAAAATTATAAATACATAGATATAATTATTATATAAAGAAAGTGGAGATAAACCAACCGCTAAAATCAAATTCAATGCATCATTTAAATGCATGACAACAATATTTCATTCATTTGTAAAAAGAACAAACACGCAGTCTAAAACCAGTGGCTGGGAACAGTGTCATAAAATATATAATATAGTTTGAACTAGTGTAAGGAAATATTGTTTTATAGGAATAAAGATACCACTAGCGTGTTTGTAGATTAACATAGTCAATAGATAACTCGATAATCTTAAATATCCGTGTTCTTGTTTCTCATATGTCTGTGTCGCAAATTACCAATGCAGGCTAAATTGTAAATATGGTACAATTATCTTCTAATTTAAAATTTCAAATGTCTATATAGAATGTAATGTCAACAATAATAACTTTAGAATGTTTTTATCGGATTTAAATTTTAACAATATGAAACTGTTCATGCAGAAAAGCAATTATCGGCTATGGTTTCTGTAAACCAATGGAGTCAACATAGCATTGCATATACTATGAACTCAGTTTACCTGTTTCCGAGAGGTTGAATTATCTACTGTAGATAAATTATGTAAGCTCCCAGCGTGTATATATTTCTGTATTACTAGTGTTGTGGGTTTGATAGTGATTTCAAGAAAGCTGTTCTAAAGCAAAACATTAATTAACCAGAATCGACAGTTTCATGTTCTCAGCTATATTCCACGGTACCTACCGACATGGAATAACTTATAATGGGACCTCAGTGGCCAGGTGGTTAGGGTAGTCATTGACTATTGATCACGTTTCTATCAAGTGGTTCAAGTCTCACTATGGCAGGACGTGTTAGACTCCAATCTTAATTGACAAGTATTGCCAGTTTATCCACCAAAGGCCGCTAGTTTACAACGAGTACTTCGAATTTCTAAACCAATTTAAAAAATGGACGCCATGATAAAACTTAACAATCGCTGAAAATGGTATTACATCCTAATTTAACAAACAAATATACCTAATAAAGTAAAAGTGGTATATAACTTCAAACAACCAAAACTCTCTAAAAACCATTTAAGAATATTACTTCAATGGTCGATTTAAAGTAAACGACAATATTTTTCTCCAATAAAACAGTGTGGTAGTAACATTGTGATCATATAATTGTTCGTGTTAATATTTTACCTTTTAAAATTGTATTCAGGCATCATTTTACTATTTTACGATCAAATTTTATTTGTAAAATTAATGAAACATTTATTGTTTTAAAATGGCTAATGCAGCACTTTAAAATTCAGTGAAAATGTCGAAAAAGATTTTATTGATTGGTGAACAAATTGAAAGTCCTAACCCAGAAATAACTAATGACATATAATTATGCAGAGTTTGTGTGGTTCCTTGGCCATAATGTAAATGTATCTGAAACCATAATGTTTGTTTGTTGATGTACCATCGTTTACCTTTGTGGATAATTGGGATCAAACTCGTACAGAAAGTGAGGCAAGTTTTTGACGAATTTAACCTTAATAATCACCAAGGTTGCAATTATACTTAAGCGGGAAAAAATAGCAAGGAAATCGACAAAACAAAACAAATTCTCTTGAAATGAACAAACTGGACCACAGAATGCAGCTGAAAAATATAAGTTACATTTAAACGAATTCAAGCATGCAAACAAACCAACAGAAATATTTCTTTTATACTGTCTCATTATACACACGTGTTCTTGTTTAATAGTTTCATGTATTCTGTTAGCTAGCTGTTAGCAACAGACAGTGAGAAGTTGGTAACAGATTCACTTTTTATTTTTTATATATTGGATAGTCATTAGCTGTTCATTTGACATTCGATAGGTATTTGACATTTTTTATATTCGCATGATATCGTTTTGATATTCGTCTTGAAACGAGGTTTAAACCACTTTCTGCAGCTATGTTGATGTCAAATTTGCCATTTTCATATTTTATTGAAATGAACAAATGTTGAATCAAAGAATAACTTAATAAATTAATATCACTATCAAGTTTCACTGTACAGACATTTTAAGACTTGCCTGCACATATATGTGTTTACGTGAAAAAAAGTTAGTTTGCATGCATTCCTCTTACAAATAACACTTTAAATTTATACTTTATAATAAAATCTCGTTTTTTTTCGTTTAATCTCTGTGTCGTTGTATCGAGGTTCGTCACCATCTCATTGTCTAATATGCTGTCTTATAGACAGTGTGATAGTACAGAGTAACATGTCAAGTCTGCTATCAAGCAAACTACTATAAAACATGTTCAAAACAATCCCAATTAATTTGTTTAATGGTGTTTCTTTGTTACTTTAAGCATTGCTTCAGGAATATCGTGGCATCCGGTTTTTATTTGGGGAAGAAGCCGGATGAAAACCACACAACATCCAGTACGAAAACTGACAATCTTTGACAGTGGAGATTAGAGTGGAGCACTTATTCCGCGCAGTCATACACGCATTCTTAATGTTGACAGGTTTGCTATCGACAAGAACATGATTAATCATTTTATCCACTCTAGATTATTTATGTTAATTCCGCCACTGATGTCTCTAACAAACATTATATAAATTTAATCGTATATAGGCAACATATAAACACACATACGGTAAATAAAATGTAACGAAGAAAAGAAAAATAGAATTACAACAATAGACTATTTACGTTCTATCGTAAGTTCGACCTATATATTAACGGATAAGTCAGCATTAATCAGTGCAATTTACATAGTGATATATATCGATGAAGTATATTTATTGTATACATATGTTTTGTTCATAATAAACTATGCAAAACAGAGGTCAAGGTTGAGAAGGAAATTGACTAAGTCCTAATTATCGCAAAGAAGATGCTATATGCAATACAAATATAATACTGACAGATCGTTATTTTTAAAATCTTTTTACGTGCAATATAGTAACAATTTTACAGCATATTGACGTATTGTTAAGGCATTTTGAGCTACTATTTTAATTTTTTTATATTCACAGTACAGTGTCTTTCATAACTAAATCCCCAAACTTGAATTTATTACTGACATCAAGTTTAAGATCAATTTTAGCACGATTCGTTCCGTATATTCCTTCAAAAATATACGACGATTTATGTGTAAACTAATTTTTTACTCGAAGTATAACAATTAACTAAAGTAACTAAACGTTCAGCGTAGTACGTGTTGCAGGACAAGATTTTACAGCCGGTCAC
Organism: Limnoperna fortunei; assembly: GCA_944474755.1. Lineage (NCBI taxonomy): Eukaryota > Metazoa > Mollusca > Bivalvia > Mytilida > Modiolidae > Limnoperna > Limnoperna fortunei. The sequence continues at coordinate 18,835,023 of OX104119.1, read as the reverse complement.
CCTAATTCGGTTTATTCTGTCAAATAATTCTATTTAATTCAGTTTTAACATATAATAATCAGTTTATTCTTTGTGTTTGCATTTGTTTATCCAGTAACATGAATAATTAGTAACTTTTGTTTTGTGAAACTTTATTGTTGTAATCACGACTAGTAGAGACATATAGTAGCAGTTACTATTTCAGTTCTAGTTTTAGAGTCAAAACCATCTTTTGAAAATACTTTATAACTATTGTATTACGACGAAGCTGATATTGTAATATTATTAGTGTTTTGTCTCTCAATAAGGCTAATAAAATATGTTCTTTATTTATGGAATATAATACAATTAATCATCACAGTGTTAAATGTTAAACACAGATTTTCGAAATATATAATTTTCTCATTTGTTATCAATAAAAGTTAGACAACATGTTGAAATAGTATAAACTAGACAACCAAACGAAGATCATCGCATGATTTTCAAATAAATAATACCAGTTTTATATTGAGCAGTCAATTGAGTCTCACATTAAGTTTACATGTCTATCAACTTAACGTGTTAAGTTTGTCGTTGTAAAGTTGTAGGGATAAATTAGAGTTATCTCTCTTTTGACTGTACTTTACTAGTACAGATTTGTTATTTATAGTACTTATCTACCTGAACAAAAAGAACAAGTTTTTGCCTCAGGTATATCAGTGGGCACCTAGACATTGAATTGTTAGATGTGCTAGTCTGAGTACATGGTTTATGCAAATTTTGCGATCAAACTGAATATCGTCAGATTTTAACATAGCAATGAAATAAATACAGTTTCCGGGTTATTTGAGCTCACCAGGGCAATTAAAAGGTTACAAGATAGGTTTTTATAATTGCACATGTTGTCCCAGCCCCACCTGATTATCCTGGTTCAAGTTTCTTACGGTTTGCATGTAAAATTGCTTGCAAAAATGGCGCGTTGCCATATTATATGAATTAATTACGAGTGTTAAAATATTAAAGTGCATTTGTCTCTAAAGCGATTGTGTTTCTTCACATGGGATTTTTCTGCCTGTTTTGGCTTTAACATAATGTGGAGTTCCCATGACGTTTGATTTTTCCATAAGACCACTATTTTGTTTTATACCAATCAGTTTTGGGATTACTTTCATAGAGTCTTATACTTTGTGTTTTTCTATCCGTATTAAATAGCATACAGAGTGCATCTGTAAATTGTATCAATTGAGCTGAAGATTTGGAAAACCATTTATGATCAGTATTTTGTGAAATTTTGTTATGTTGACATATTATAGTTGGATTACACTTTACTAAAAACAATTCTTTCGATATAGTATTGATTACAATTTGAAAAGACTTTCAAGCTTTTGAATGAAAAACTTATGTGATAAATTTAAGACCTTTTCATTCCGATGTTGCTTGAAACATAATTATGATATGCAAGTTTTATTCGCATTACAAACTTTTTCTAGATAATAACTAAAAATGATTACTCGCTGTTTTTTTTTATTTTTTAAAGTATGTTTTCCATTTTCAGCTAATGGTCAGTAATGTCGTGGCGTCAATTATTATTTTTTGGAGGAAAAGGTTTTCACGTCAGACTCAAAATAACTTCATTCTGATACAATACAAATATATCTTGTTTCGGCTTCGTTGATCGCTAGACATATGAGTCCCAGTCGGAACGCGATGAAAATATAATGATACCGATTATCCTTGCTAGTTTTCTTCTTGGTTGAAAGTTGCTGACCATTATGAAATAATTCACTTAGCCTGTGATTTATGACTGTTTTACCACGTGATGGTTATGTATGTGGCATCATTATATGCAGAGCGACTACCTGGTTTCACTCGTTTTTATCTCAAACTCATATGAATTTAAAGCACTTAACTTGATCATAAATGAAACCGTACAAAAGGAAATGTGTTATTAATACTGTTTTGCTACTTGATTTTAAATATCCTATTAATCATTTCAACATAATAATATTCTTATTATGTCACAGATCCAAGCCGTTTAGGTTTACCTTGCTTGGTCCTTTCTGTTGTTCTTAAACTGTTGAAATGTAATTGTCATGAATTTTAGTAATCAACTGTATTGAAATCCTTTTTACAGAGACTAAAAATATTTTTACTATTACAATTTGTATTAGAAGAATACGTTTATTCTTACTATGCATGTTGACAAAAAAGAAAGTCACATCAAGGCGTAATTTTTCAAAAATTCTAAAACACAAATAAGCGGATAGATTCGACACAAATAGATGAAAACATACAACAGTAATAGAAAACAAACACAAAATGCCCTTATTAAACTATGATGATCTAAAAGCAAACGCAGTTTCTATATACGCCCAAGTTAAATATAAAAAAACAAATTTATCATTCAATTTGCCTGTTTACAATAACCTTCAAAAACAAACATTTTTATTTACAATTTAAACACTAAACACCAAAAGTAATTTGATATTGATAAATACAGCACTTGAGGTTGAAAACGCAACACTTTTATCAATCCGTCAGCGATCCGTCAGCGTCCAAAATCCGTCAACAATCAGTTATCAATCAGTCAGATCATTCAAATCGTTCCCAATCCGTCAGATCGTTCCCAATCCGTCCATCCGTCAATTGACGGATTTGGAACGATCTGACTGATCTCACGGATTGATCGCTCCAATCCGTCCATTCAACTTCCGGTTAGTAAAATTAATATTTCGAAATGTGAAAATTCGTTTCACTCGCAAATATTAGAAGTATAAAAATGTCAACTGTTATGTCCTCATTGATGGATCGTTTTTCCTAATAATAAGGCTAAAACTGGTCTAAAGTTATTAATCAAAAAATAGAAAATCCCCCAATCTATTACTAATGCATCTGTGACGAAATATAAACATTACATAGTTTAATTTTATTAACAAAATAATTAAAACAAAGTAAATTTAAAAACGCACACACACAATGATTTAAAAAAAGCATCTGGCATGCCAAGGCGCACGTCCGTATTTTGAAAGCGGAAAACGTCTAGTCTAAAGTTATAAATGATTAATGGAAATTCCCCCCGCCATCCCCCGAAAAAAATCTATCACTAACGCATCTTTGACCTAATATAAACATCACATATTGTCATTTTATTTTATTAAAAAAATAATTAAAAGAAGAAATTAAAAAAAAACCACACACACAATAAATTCAAAAAATATTTGACCTCGCATGCCAAGGCGTACATCTCGTATTTGTCTTCGAAAAGTTTTAAAGCGGAAAAAGCGAGAAACACGAAAAACGTGAAGGCGAAATCGTTACATTTTTTCACTTCCCCTTTTCGCGTTAGCATTGTATGTATGTTTGAAGTTTCGACAGGAAAAGTGGTGCTCTTTGCAAATTTATAGGGATGAGTCGAGCACACCATCTCTCTGTAAGGATCGAACAGACAACTTGGCGATCAATAATAGGTTACTGCTACCTTTACCTCCGAGGTCGAGGTTTTTTTATTGTAAACGCTTAAAAAGATCATTTGTCGTGGTTTGATCAGTTTTCTTTGCCACAGTTCCTATGAATTCCGGTGTATAATACTGAATAAGATTTACGACAAAGGCGAAAACATATATTTTATTTAATTACCCCATAGTGTACCATGAATGTACACAGAATTAAATAAAGAATAAACTACTGTGCCACATTCCTAAGAATTCCGCTGTATAATACTGAATAAGATTCAAGACAAAAGCATCTATTTGTATATTTTATTCACTATATATCTCATTGTGTCACATGAATTTACAGAGAATCAAATCTTAAATAAAGAATAAACTACTGTGCCACATTCTTAAGAATTTCGCTGTATAATACTGAATAAGATTTACGACAATAGCGAAAACATCTATTTATATATTTTATTCACTATCTCATTGTGTCACATGAATTTACACAAAATTAAATCTCAAATAAAGATTAAACTACTAACCGCGTTTGTATATCGAAGCTTATGAGTTAAATATGCGAACATGTAAGCGTAATACGAAAATCAATTCTGTTTACGCATTTTAGCCGTCGCATTTTGTTTATTTTACGATGTCTGTTAAAGTCATTCCACAATTAATGATATATAAGTATACATGGTTTCCTTTAAATTCGGAAGTACTTGAAATTAGTTACTAGGTGTAACAGAGCTGCCCAGCGCGTCCTCAACTGGCGGACTGGTTTTTTGGGGGGTTTTTTTTTGGGGGGGGGGATTTCAGGTCATATTAAAATTGCCTCGAAACATAGTGTCCTGTTTAGAGAGTGTCACGCTCCTTGCACGAAAAAAAAGTAAATCTTACGCCCCAACCCATACCCCATATTTTTCAAGTGGAATTCAAAATTGCCCTTTTGTCCATCTTTCTCTAATTGAATGAAGGAGCTGAGAGGTGATGTTAGTTCATCAACTATTGATCACGTGGTCTGTCAACACTGAGGTTGCGGGTTCGAATCTCACTGCAGGCAGGGTGCACTCGACTTAATTGAAAGGGAGCCAGTTTTCCTACTGGAGGTCGGGGGTTCTCTCTGGGTACTCCGGCTTCCTCCTCATATAAAAAAAGAACTCCATGATATATCTGAAAAATTGCTGAAAGTGAAACAATATTTAAACAAGCAAACAAATCTAATTGATTTATATTAAACTTATTCTCCTCATGAATTAAGCTGAAATACTCTCGCTGAAAGAAAAGCAAACAATCAATCAATGCAAAAAGTTATTGTTTAAATTGAATGACACTCTTTTAAAGGGCAAGTTTTGAAATGGTTCTGTTTCATCGATATGACACTGTAATGACAATGTTAAGACCTAAAGAATTTATGACGTTTTGTTAAAAAAAATTCTATTTCGTACTGAAACAACTGTCTAACTGTAACACACTTTTACGCTTAACTTCAGTATTCGCAGACAATTCTCCCCGGCGTTATTGGGTCCTAGGTGACTGATTGGTTAGTCATCTACTAGTTATCACATGTCTGTCAAAAGGTTGCGGATTTTCGAACGACTGCAGATAGGGTGCGCCCGACTCCACTTTAATTGACAAAAGACTGTCGATTTTAACCTGTACTCCGGCTTCCTCCCACCCCACCCCCAATAAAAAATGGACGCCATGAAACAAATGGAACAATCCAGCGTAATTGTATGTATACTATTTTAAACAACTTTTATTGCCTGTCCAATAAAACTCGCTGTATATTTTACAATACAACTTTTTGTTTAGTAAACAATGCGTTTTGATTGAAAATGATTGTTTAACAGTTCAACAATTGTCATACACAACAGTTTTATAATTGTATTAAAAATTGTGAAGACTAAATAAAAACACGCAGGCATACATTTAAGTAACTAATAATGATGTCAAAAAGATGCCACGTTCTTTCCTAAATGTGAAATAAATCTGTTACTGATTGGGGGAGTCGGGTCGGCTTAATATATGACAAGATAAGATATAAATGTAACAGGTCGCAAAAAGTAAAACAGGCCGAAATCACGAGTCGCGAGAATAAAAAAAAGAATCAATAATGGATTACGAAAAAACCCATTTACCTCGTCGCTACTGATGTGTCTTAAATATAAGTTTTTTGAAGGTTTACAGGACTCGGTTTGCAGATATGTCCTGCTTTAAAGAAATGTGCTTAATTATATAATATCAAGACATTTTTTTCTTTAAATATGTTTATTTATTCATTTAGAACGAGACATTGTATTAACAATTCTTTTAAACGCATGTTTTTATTTTATTATAAAAATGGTATAATAAATGCATATATTATATACAAATGACGCAGATCTGTTTTATCTTTAAATTATTAATTTATACGAATCCGTCAATAAACTAACCGATTTATGCATATAATTAAATGACGGATTCTGGATCGCACTGATTGGACTGATCGCACTGATCGCTGACGGTTACCAAGGTAATGACGGATTCATAATTTTGGACGGATGTAGTCATCATCAATCAGTCAGCGATCCGTCAGCGTTCCAAAATCCGTCAGCAATCAGTTATCAATCAGTCAAAGTGTTGCGTTTACGGGTGCAAGTACTGTACACATGTAGGAATTGCGATAAAAAATATTTCTTGTGAAAATCAAACCTTGACTAAAAACGTAAAAATCTACCTCAAAGTATAAGAAACCTTCATTTAGCAGCTTTATTTTGTTTCACTAACATTTATAAATTAACATTTTACAACAAGAAAATACGGTACAAAGATTCTACGCCAGAATTAATTGACAAGGATTGCCAGTTTTTCTACCGCAGATCGGGATACTCCGGCTTCCTCCCACAATAAAAACTGGACGCCATGATATAGCTCAGAAATAGATAAAAATGGCGTTAAAATTCATTCAAACAAAGAAATAAATAAAGTGTAAGTAAAGTTTTAAATGCCGCTAATTGTAAAATTTAAACTTATCGAGCGTTACGAAATATCCTAATTAAAAGACGAATGGAATAGAATCTGTTTCTTTAATTTGCGGGTCAATTAAATCGAAATATATCTTGACATATTCAAGCATCTCAAACAGTCAACAACGACAGCTAAAATTAAAAGGAGACAAAAACAAAGTTAATGCAATCCATCCCATTGTTGTAGACGATCTGCGTTTGTCTTTTGCTGATATTTTGTGAGATTTATAAGCTGTTGTCTGTTTACGGTCGACAGTGATGTTTGCTTTTAGTTCCACCACATGATTTTTCAGATGTATTAATAATTCTTCCTTCATGAAGTCAATCAATTCAAAGTATTGTTGTTATTTGATATACAAAATGCAATAACAAATATAAAGAAATAATTGTAACTGAATAAAATAATGAAGATATTTTATCACCAAAAATTAAAAACGTTATGCGAAAAGCAGCCAAAGTCATTAATACCATAACATTTCTAGGTTTGCTAGAAGATTTGTTCTTACTATGACTCTGCAGTCCATAAAACAACTATATATTTATATGTGTGTGGGAATATTTTTCATGCGAAATTGATGCCCCTGATCTGGGGAAAAATCTTAAAGCCATTCAGACATAACGTCAACTCATTTGATGCAAGATTTCTGAATATGATCTATTATAATGTTCTAGATTTATGAAAATTTATGTTAATTTATTGCCAAAAATTTAGAACAAATAATGTCATATTAAATCGACACAAATACAATTGTAACAATGACAAAGAAAGCTTATTCATAAATTATAAACCTCTAATTTCATATTCGTTCCCTCTACAACAGGAATACTATTTCGAACACTGGGTTGACAATGCTAGCCTAGCATTTCCTCATGACTTTACAGAAAAGTTAAATGTCTTTTGAGCAGTTGCAGACAATTTGTTTCTGTTAATACTCCGAAAAAACGTAGTTGGTGCGTCCGTGTAAAATACAGTTTCACTTATTGAATCTAAAATATAATGAAAATTAACATACATTGCACAACATAATTTTAAATTTAAAAATAAACATTGAATTGATATTAACAAAATACTGTAAAATATTACCATCCTCTTCTGCGTAAAAAACCTGAAGTCAATCAAAGACTGTCTAGTGTATATGATTTAATTCCTTTTGAAATTTACAGTAACTGATTTGACGATAAATAAATCTATTTTTTCTTGATTATTTAAGAAAATAATCATTAGGGTGTAGAATGATTTTACAACGGAGTGGCATTTTATGCCAAATACCCCGAACGTTACCGATGTTTCCCGAAATACATAGAAGATTTTTAGTACTTTGCATTTGTGATTTGTTAAAGGTGTGTTACTTAATGAAAGGAAAATAGCATGACTAGAAGAATTTTAACACATTCCACAAATGCAATAATGAAAATAATTTTAAAAAAAAGATAATAAAGTTCTAGATTAATTAAAAACACGTAAACGTCTCAGTATTTACAGATTCGGAATGTTTCTGCAAAAAACGATTTACCTTTAACAAACACAAAATAGGTTATATAAGTAATGAACGGTACTATTGTGTACAAAGTTAAATTCATACTGAAATAAAGTTGCTTTTAAAACATCATTTTGCCATGTCAATCTGATAGAACATTTGAATTTCTCAACGATCAAACGAACAATAGGGAGTAGTCTATTTCAGATCAATTATACCGAACGTTAGACTACAAACAAACAATCCAACCACAACAAACAAATAATCTTCTCCAGCACATTTAATCAATGATGTTCTCGGGTGTTCTAAACATGTCAGCAATGCAAAATGTGATGTTTTGTTTATTCGACGCAGTCGGTATATTTTCGAATTGTGACTTTTGAAATACAAGACTCTTACTCATGGTAACGTATTATTATTGAAGACAGACATGCATTGTTATTGGACAAAAAATAGTAAAAAATTCTGCGTTCGAACAATCTACTATATTGTGAAAAGCATCCCTAATGCATTTCTCAATTATTATCCAACAAACTGGCCCATGGTGTTTTAAACAAATTGGTAGTCGTAATTAAACTTTAGAAAATGATTTGCATTCCAAAGAATGCAGTTTAGAACTGATAAATAATAATTACATGATAAAACCATACGTCGTATAATTTTTAGGAATTTTGTCTTGGGCAGAATGATATTTGCTTTCTAGGACTTTCTTGCCTGTAAAATATTCTCACGCCGGAAATATTATATGTATTTTATTGATTTGACCGCCTGAGACTCTCTCTCTCTCTCTATCGGTAATTAGTGTCATACAAATGATCCTACACAAAGGTATTTAGGTTGAATTGGTCTTTGTCGTAAAGGTTACTACAAAAATGTACCTCGGGTACATAACGGTATACACAAATGTACCTTGGATACATACTTGTATACAAAAATGTACCTCGCCTTTTGTTTTTGAGAGGAATTGAAAGAATAAGAACAATTCAGCGTAATTAAGTGATCTCCATTTAAATCTAACATTCGATCTGGGATACCCAAACATTACACAGGTTACACAGGCTACAATTTCTCGGCAAAAATAAATGGCGAGGTACATTTTTGTATACAGGCATGTACCCGATGTACATTTTTGTAGCACCCCATACGACAAAGACACATTCATCGGTATTTATGTCACTGGTAATTGTCGGAACAACAAAAGACACAGTGGTTTGATAACACATTTTGTTTACTATACACACAGCGCATTGAATTAAGAGTAAAATTCACTGATGGTTCCGTTGCAAATATTTATTTGGACCTCAATTGCCCATACAGTTTATCTACCTTATGTTTGGAATAGCATACACATTACAGATTTCAATTCACATTTAATTAAAATTGAATTGACATTTTGTGTTCATGTTAATACAATTATAATAAAAATATTTTACTTAGATGTTCCCATTAAAAAAGATAGTCAAGTTAATAAATTAGCAGATTGTAACGAATAGTACTTGATGCATGCAAGTACATATTTGCTTATCAAATTAAAAAAATAGCTGTTGTTTTCAAATGTTTAAATGTTAACTGCCTTGCTTTCGAGTTAATATATACTATACATCGCAAGTAAAAAGTAACAACTCCGAGATATGTTTGTATTTTAATTAACCATTGTGGTCTTTAACTTCTGAAATAGATTTTCATTAATATGTATATTGTTAGATCATTGATTTTTATGATTCATTTCATTCCTATCTTATTTGTTTGCATCCATCGTCAGTCAGGTGCAGACAAGAGGTGGAGCTTTAAATGTAGTCTCTTTTTGATAATACCTTATGGTTTAATAACATGTTTTTAAAGTCAATTATTAATACATCAATATACCAACCTTCTTATATTATAGCCTTATTTTGATTTTGATACAGTTCGCATGCAGCACGTTAATTACTTACCTCCACCCACACATTAATGACAGAAAACGGTAATGTTTCTTGTGTCTTTCTTTCGTTTGATAGTTTTTTAACAGCTTGTTTTTCTTATTGTTGTTTGTTTAGTTTCTGTTCTACTTTACATACACCTCTATAAGTTAAATGTGTCGACTATCTTTTTTAACGATAGTTCGTGTTTTCTTTTGTAACAGTCCATTTGCAACAGTGATATTTCATTGTTTGCGTGCCCCGTGCGGGATTCGGGTGGCTAAAAGAATAGACCGCAGTCGCGCTAGCTTGTCGTAAAAGGCGACTAAATAGCGCCCAGTACCCGGACCGGCTTGTCAGGTCGGTTTGCCTAAAGACCGACTGGGATGTGTGCCCCAGGTGGTTGAATGGGGTACCCCTGGCAAGCTGGGGTTGTCAGGCCATAATACGGAAAACCTGACCGCAAACCATATTAGTGCACCGTGTTGGGAAAAATGCCACGTTCCTCGCACGTTAAAGAACGCTGCTGTAGTATTCGCTATGAGTAGGGATTTCGATCCCGCTACAGGAATTACCCGACCCTATCCATCCTCCCATTTGCCAGTGGCAATCTAAAATCCGTTACCCCTATTTTTCCTTGTGTCCCATCCCATTTTCATTCATCCTCATTTCATGTTCATTTTATCATCCATTTCATGTTCATCGCCTGAATATAGCTGAAATATTGCTGCTCGGGCGTTAAACACCATTAATCAATCAATCAATTGTTTGCGTCTTAGGGGGCTTACACTTTCCAACGGTACACTAAAGCTTCGTTTAATCACTATAAAAGGAACTATGATATCGAGCTAACTACTAGAGCAGGGATTCTCAAAAAGACGCATGTATGTCTTGGAAAAGAATATGGTCCACATCTTGAATTTGTTGCTAAATTAACGTTTGCTCTCTAGAGATAATACGTTAACTGCTGTCACACTGGCTTTCCAATGTTCTGATATTAATTTACCCTCGTATGTGATAAGCATGGTGGACGCCTGTAATGCTGCACAAAATGTTCACTTATTTTGATTCTTACTTAAAAAATGTTTTCGGTTTTAAATGTCATCAAATCGTCTTATTTATCGCTTTCTAATCTATTTTTTCATAATCATGGCTAATCTCATAATGCAGTACATGTAGGAAACAAATAATGTTAATAAACACAATGCAGTTGTTCCACTTTTCGAGTGAATTTATTATTAAAACATCTTTTGAAAGAAATGTGATTGTAACCAGTTTCATTTTATGTAACTTTTAAAGCTGTTTCTGGATTGTACGTACGAATATCAGACATATAGACAGGCATCGTTAAATTAAAATGGAGGCGTTTAATACACTTCAGGGATTTTCAAAAACAGACAGTTCCCCTCAATAAATTTAGACCACACGTTTAATAATTTTAAAACATAAACTAAGGCCTTTCTGGCATTGACAACATTGAATAGGCTTAAAGTAAAAAAAGAATCAATAATTAACACTAATGTTCCACTAATCATATATTATGTATTTGATTTACAAATTTATGATCAGCATTTATGTGCCTTAATGGGTCATAACATTTAAAATTTATATAGTCATATGTTGAATTTATTGGTTTTTGTAACAATGACAAAGAAAGCTTATTCATAAATTATAAACCTCTAATTTCATATTCGTTCCCTCTACAACAGGAATACTATTTCGAACCAACTTCTCAATAAATATCAACAAAAAGATGACGTAGATCATTTTAATGTACTTATCTATAAAAAAAACAAATGTTTGAAATGTAGTGTTTGCATTTAGACGAACGACAAATAACTTAAGGAGTTTCGTTTTTAAAACTAGGATGAGTTCTTGCATTCATTTAAGATATTTATCAACTAAAACCAGTATTAAGGTCACTGAACCTTATAGTTGTCATTTAGTTGGTATACTACCTTTGTTGTTGTTACTTTAAACACAGTTGTAGCCACACTGAGACCATCCTCACAAGTCAGGGTTTCTGTGTACTGCATCCACGAAACACTGACAAACGTAGCTAGGAAATTCCCGAGCTTGAAGTCACTATTTTGATTGGCTGCATCATACTTGCATGTACCCAATCAAAAACTTGCTTTTATTCACGACTTGGTTAGGGGATATCACGATGTCGATTTTAAATAAATTAAACAGATGTGTTGCATAGACCACGTCAAAATCAGTGTATTTTGTAAATGGCACCTGGAACGATTTAGTGTTCATCTCCTGGTCTTTTTCGATTTCATCTTTTCATTTTTACAATGCCTAGACGGAAATATGAAGCTGAGATTTGCCAGATCGTTGGAATGCGTATTAGTGGACAGAGCTTGCGCCAGATAGCACAACAATTTAGCATTCACTTTAGTATTTTTTTCCGGCTACTGAAACGTCATCGAGATGAAGGAACTATTCAGGAACGTCCTAGATCAGGTCGACCACCAAAAACATCTGGAAGGGTGGATAGAGCACTCGTTCGTGTAGCCAAACGCCAACCAATTGCCACTGGAAGATATTTTCGTGACGATTGGAATATTGCTACCAGAGTCGCCGGTCGAACAGTTAACAGGCACCTAAACAATGCAAGGTTGAGAGCTGGTCGTCCCTTGAAACGTCCACTGTTGACACAGATACATCGCCAAAGTACGTTTAGAGTGGGCACGATATCATCTCCATTAGAATATTCGAAGCTGGCGTCAAGTACATAGGACCGACGAAAGCAGATTCCTTCTTCGTCATATTGATGGCTCCATGCGGTTTGGAGACAACGAGGCACTGCTTACAATCAGAACAACATTCTAGGCACTACAGCGTTTGGCAGTAGTGGTGTTACAGTATGGGGAGGCTTTTCGTACGACTATAAACTGAATCTTTATGTGGTTGATGGGACAATGACAGAACAGAAATATAGAAATGACGTCATTAACGCTATTATTGTGCCACATTTGGACAATCATGCACTTGGTAACAGACCCATCTTTATGGACGACAACGCAAGACCTCACCGAGCTTCAAATGTACGTGATGTTATCGAAAGGGAAGCTATAGAGCATCTTCCATGGCCATCCATGTCATCCGATATGAATCCAATTAAACATTTGTGGGATATCATTGGCTGTAAAATCGATAACAGAGCACCTGCTTGTCAAAATGTCCAAGAACTACATGTTGCCATTCAAAATTAATGGCAGAATTTACCACATTCTACACTTTTAGTCAATGCTCGTTTAGTCAATAACATGAGGAGGAGAGTTAATGAACTGTTCCGGAAGCGTGGTGGTTACACAACGTACTGAGTATTTTTGCGTTTAACACATTTTAAGTGACTTTTCTTTCCGTGAACGTTGGCCTGTGATGATGCGTTTACTTAAAGTTCACGAAATCGGAGTATGCAATCAAACTTATTTTTTGACTAATTAAAGTCATATTTGCACTGTTTTTTATATCTCTGCTTTGAACGTTTTTTTTCCATCAAACTATAAATAAAGCGACTGTAAACAAGTTGTTTGTATGTTTTTTATTTGTCATTAATGTTCAATAAATTGTCATTTCCTTAAAACATATTAAAAATATAAAATCTGAAATGAATCCATGGAAAATAATAGGGTGTTGCTTAACTTGTGACGAGGTGTATATATGCAAACATAACCCAGATTGATTTAAAACCACGAAACAACATTGTTATATATAAGATCCAGCCACGAAATTGAATTTGATACATTTTACATGTATTTTATATTGGAAAATATCAATGAGATTTTTATAAAAATATCACGAAAAAGGTATTTGTAATGGTATCTCTTTAAAAGATTGCTTCCCGCATGACTACCAAGATCCAACTTGTCATTATTAAGTCATGTTTATATATATCGACAGGTCGATTTCCGATAAGTTGATAAAAAAATGATTGAATTGTTATTGTGATAATAATTAACTGTCTGTCAATGACATTTTATATATCACTATCATGAGCTTTGGCCATATGGTATATATAAAATTATCTTCTGCGTTATGTTGCTTCAAAACTATCCGTTGAGCATATTCCGTCTTTCAGGAATACCTTGCAACTGACGAAAAATAGAGTATGCATTTATAATAAGCTAGCTGAAATAGAACATTGTTGTTGGGAAAGGTTCTTTATACGATAGTAATATTAAGATCTGTTATATACTTCTTGGATGTAAATTAAACAAATAAACCGTGGATTCCTTAACTTCCTTCTTAAACGGATATATATGTGAGATGTAAACTGTTAAATCTACTCTTTATAGTACAAATTCTAGATTAGGAACATTCGATATTCACCTTAATTGCTGAATTTGTAATTTTAAATAAGGTGTCAAATGTTAAGAGTGCGATATAAACACATGAATTGATGTCTTCTGAGTTGATGGTTTCACCTTGCTGAAGATTCAGTTGTATAAGGTGGATACGGCTTTTGCATATCCAGGTATTAAGGTGTGTTCTCCCTATTATGAGAGAAAAATGATTCAAAGAGCCCGAGTAGTAATCACTAGAGAATAGGTCAGACAGATGAAACCATGGTTAACAAAAGAGGGCACAATAACAACACAGTAACACAAAACAAAAACCAAACACCGAGAGACACGAACCCCAATCAAAACCAAGGGTGGGCCCAGATGCTCAAGAAGAGTACGCAACGCCTGCTCCACGCATGCACCCGTCGTGTCTGTCTGATAAACATCATGTAATCATTAATATCCGTAGGGTAGTTATTATCTAGTTGGAAAGAGGTAAAATGGTTACGACAAAAGGAAATGATGAGGAATTAAGCCTTCTGTAGAGGCTGGAAGGATCCTCTCCACACACATTAACCACTTTTGTCAGTGGTTAATCTTTTCTTATTATTACCTGACAACCCCCAACAAATGAGCCTTCCTAGGCGCGATGAATATCTTGTATTCAGTGAGATGAAATCTACCTTTAGCTCGGACAAAGTCTGTTCGCATTTAGTAGATTGGTTTTGCATAATAATTTACTAAGTCTTGGTGACTCCATTGGAAAATTGTTTTTTTATCACAAAATGTTGTAAAATGTAGCTGTTTTCAATGAACCGAAAGTAGACAATTGTGAAGGTGCAGTTATTACGCTTTACGTAAATGTGTAGTTATTTTGTCATGTGTGTCTATAGAAAGGGTACGGTTAATAGGTTAATTGATTGTAATGTCGTTAATTTCAATACAATAAATGAAAATAGTCACTGAACTTAGAGTTGTACTGTAACAAGACAGTATCTACATAGAGAAAAGTGAAATAACCTATGCCAAAGTCTTATCTGTTGTCAATCAATGATATCATCAAAGAGTTCAAAACCTGAGAGCGAGTACAATATGCTGACAGTCTACTGTAAAATTGGTCTTCCAACTTACTGAACCCTGGCTGCATGTTGTCAATTACAAATCTGCTTATTTACAATCTGTTTTTCTCCCAAATACTGACCCGTGTGGGAACTGGGGCACTGCAGAACAGCTTCCGCAACTTGTAGTAAGGGGCTAATAACAGAGGCAACACTTGCCATGTGTTACGATTATCTGACTTGATATTTTGTATGCCGTGTAAGACCTCCTGATAACTTACTGAATCCTATCTGCATGTCATGTTTTGTCCTTTGTGAATCCTTATCATTTCAGCTAGTCTCTAAAAAATACTTTTTTTAACACAATACTATAAAATGTGCAACCCGTGATGGTGGAGTCGGGATCCTGTTGGTAAATAGATCACTCTCTGCGGCATTCTTTTTTGGTAAGCGGGTTAGTTTTAAACATCACTTCAGGTTCAACTGAACACTTTTATATTAAGCTTCATCCCTTCCACTGTCTTCAGCCAATCAAGATGCGCTGCTTTAAATGTGAAAAGTTTGGTCACGACAAGGGACAATATAGGGGTACACTGATCAGCTGTAAATGTGCGGAGTTAGGACATGAGTTCTTTACCTGCACAAACAATCCAAAGTGTGCCAATTGTGGTAGCGCCCACGTGTCCTCGTCAAAATACTGTAAACATTTATAAAAGGAAACTTGACGACAGAAAAAAGCATCACATACGCTGAGGATCGTCAGTTTAGTTCGGCGAAAAATTCCTCCCCTGCTACAATGTCATATGACAGTGCGACCGAACGTGTCTATCCTACAGCTAAGACGCTAACAATGATCAACTGGCCTATTGATGAAAAAACATGTTAGACTGCAAATTGAAACTATCATCATCCAAAAATTTTCAAGAACTCAAACTCCTACGTGAATCACACATTATACAAAAAAATAAATAATTTTATATCTATTGAGAGCACATATGTAGACAAGAATGATAGAGCTGCTTGCGGCTCTAATATTCTGATAAAAGATCAAATTTTGCATAGCCCTTGTAGATCTCAACACTGATCTTCAAGCCATTGCTGTTAGGATAGCTTTAGACAAATCAATTACTTTATGCGCCGTATTTGTTTCTCCGAGTTCTTCTTTAAATTAAAATAAGCCGTGTGGCTGCAACGCATTAACGAATAAGGAAAAGTATTGAAGACTTAATTAATCAGGAGTATTTTTGCATTTTTAATTATGGTACTTATACACATTTTAATACACATTTATATCCTGGGAATGGATCGTATTTATGCAATTGATCTAACAATAGCAGATCATTTGCTGTTGCCCGATTGGCAGTGGTCATTTTACCGTTATACTGGAATCTGTACATTCATCTACAAGCCGGTAGATATTAATGCAGCATAAACATCCATCTGATAATAATCTTAACAAATTCCAAATTTTTCTAGCAAAAGCTGGCAATGTGATTAAATAAAGAAGACGCACTTCATGGCGTAACTTTGTTCCAAAATGAAATAACCATACTCCTATGAATAAAGTTAGAAACATGATCCTTAAACTGAAGGTAAACAATGGTAAGCAAATATCCAAAATTTAATGGATGGACTTGTTTACATCAGAGTATAGATTTATCAAACAAATTGGCCGAAACATTTTCAAAATACTTTTCGCTTCAAATTACGATCCCTATTATTAGCGCGTCAAAATCTAAAAAAATCTAAAACAATCTTAAAGATTACAACTAACCTATCTCCTTGGAAAACCTCAAATTTTTTTAAATTAATCTCACGATACAGCATGTGGTCCGGATTATATCCGTTTCCAACTACTCCAATATATATCATGATCTCCTCTCCAATGCCTTTAAAATCCTCTTTACTACATTTGGGAAACAGTCGATTTACCATATATTTAGAAAATGGCCGCTCTGGTGCCTATTCCGAAGATAGGAAAAGAAGCCTCTTACTATCGACATTTAGCCTTACAAACTGTCTTTGTAAAACCATGACAAAGATGATCAGCGATCTGGTTTTTAGAATCAAATAACCTTATCTCAGTTATCCGGTGTGGATTTAGTAACGTAGTTCTTTTAAACATCTGGTGCGTTTCGAAAAAATATTAGAAGTGAATTTGCAAAAACCGAACAAGTTCTTTTTTTCAATTTAGAAGAAGCATATGTAAGAACATGGAAACATGGTATTTTGAAATATCTTTTTGAGATAGGGTTGAAAGATATATACCTACTTTGATGTCAAACATTTTATATGACAGAGAATTTAAAGTTCGGGTAAATTCTTTATCTAAAACTTTTGAACAGGTGTTCCTCAGGAGAGCATGCTTTCTGTTACTTAATTTACTATTAAAATTAATAGCCTTGCTCAAATGTTAAAAAGATAATATTGATGGTTCTCTATACTTTGACGTCTTTGTCATATTTTACCGATTAAAAAACATGAATAATATTAAACGTAAACTGCAGTTACGTTTAAATATAATAGAGAAATAAGCAATGGAGAATGGTTTTAAATACAACACTGCCTAAACCGTTGAAATACATGTTTGTGATAAACGAAAGGATCCGATTTAAAACTATATAATAATCCTATCAAAATTGTTAAAGAAACTACTTTTCGTCTTCGTCTCCTATTTGACTAGCAGCCAATCTTTCTACTCCAAATCAAAATGTTAAGAAAACAAATGCTTAACGGCTTTAGATATTTCAAAAGTCGTATCCAGCACCGACTTGGGTTCTGAGTGCGATGTTTTACTTTAATCTATACAGATTGCATGCTTGACCAAATTGGATTATGATTGTTTGTTTTATTTATGGTTAACCTTGCAAGTCATATGCCAAAGTCATTGATACAGTTCACTCTCAAGGATTAAGACTATGCTTTGGAGCTTCTAGAGCCACACTTGTGAATAGTTTATATGTAGAAGCAAACGCGCCTTCTTTGTATCAAAGAAGAATTAATCTCTGTTTGCAATACGCAACAAAATTAAATGCATATCCTGACAATAAACTCCTGATTATAGAACAATATATACAAATGTATAGAAAGACGGTGATAAAGTTGCTTTAGTCGCTATCTTTAGAGAGCCTGTTGAAAATCGCCGTCTTCCTCCTTCGGATTCTACTGTATTTAGCACAGAGGCAAAGGCTAATCTTCATGAGCTAAAAATTGCTGCATCATCAGGAGAGAGGAGTTTATTATCTGTTTCGATTCTATATCGTGTCTTCTTGCATTGAAAACTAGAATTTATTTTTAAAATAATTCAAATTTACAATCGCTTACAACTTTGGATAAAGAGGTTGTTTAGGGATGTGTGGAAATCCATGGAAACAGTCGTGAACATAGAGCTCAATGATGCCTTAAATAATAATTAGTGACTGTAAAATTAGTTTTAATGATTTTAAAACATTTATTTCGAATATATAAGTTTATGGCAGTTCCTATATACTTAAATGAGAATAACTGTATTGGCCAGATGAAGTCATTGTGCGTTTTCACATTTTTGTATTTCAACTATAGGTACGGCATAAGCAAAAACAGGAAAACGCAAAGTTTCCGAATAGCAAACAAAAACAAACATAACAGAAAAGCGTGGTTATGCAAAAATTTGAGAAAAAATGAAAACAATAAACATGTTTGTAATTACTCAAATAAGAAATCTGTCGTTAAACCCTATCCAAAAAAAATTAAAATGCCATCAGTTAATTTTCATACAAATTTCAAATGAGAATAATTCATTTATTTTCGTACTGTGAATGATAGAAAACCAAACTACGCATGATTGGACAATTAACTAGAACTAGAAAACGCGAACACAATTATTTCGCGTTTTGGGGTGTTCGCCTTTCAATTTTAGCGTTTTCTCGTTCATTTTTGTAATTTTACTTTGTCGCTCTTTTTGTTTTCGCCTTTTCCCGTTATAAAATATCAACACAAAAATGCTCAAATGCGAAATGACTACATACGGCCACTATACCTTACAAACTCCACTGTATTTACGATACTTTCCGTGTAGTAGATTTTTTTACATAATTCTGTGCAGATAATTCATCACATCACGTACTTATTTACACTGTGAATTATTTATGTGTTTTAACTTGCACCCACACCAAATTGGACAAATGATTATAATGTCAATGTGTAAATAGTCATATCATTATATATACATAACTTATTTAGTTTGATTATCTCATTCGATAACTTTAGTTGATAACAAAATATAAGATAGATCAAATTAAAATCATGAATTTATTTGTTGCTGCGTGCACTATGAGAATATAATGAGGCGTTTAAGAAGTGTTTCAGTGGCATTTTTCTATTTGTTAGTGAGCCCTGCATGTAGTATAATTCCACTCGACAATTTCTATCCATATGGACGTACCCATGGTGATAATCGTGTTCCTACAAATGATGATGGGAGTTCTCCCAGGATTCCAATCAGTACATTGTTTCCGTATTTTAACCAACAATTCAGCTCCCTATTTGTAAGTATAAATAAATAACAACTAACAATATTTCTTTAGATCTTTCATAATTTGGAGAGTATACTTTATTTAAAACGTTCAACAGTTTTAATTACCTTCACTTTTCGGCGTCATTCCGATCGTTGCTATTGTCGTTATATACCTGTAAAGCAAATTAATCAATTGAAAGCACAGTTTTCGGATCATTCATTGGTGTTTACCTTTTTGAGATGAGATGCGTTCTCTACCAAATATAATCGTTTTCAATATTACAAGAACATATGCGAACAATGCATATACATTTCTATAAATGGCAAAAGTGTAATTTTTTTTTCTTGGTAGTTATCATCCAGAGAAGTTTTCATTAAAACAAGTTTTAAATATTAAGCATTTCAGGACAATATCGAAATCATTAAATAAGCTACAAAAATACAACAAATAATGTTTTATAGTGGAAAAAAGAAAAGTTTGCCGGAGCATTTTTAAAATTTTTTATTCAGTGTGTTAAATTTAACACTGGCTTCATTAATGTCGCTCTATGACCATGTAGAGTAATATGTCATAGAACGTTGTAGGTTCAATTGAACGAAGACGTTAAATTCACGTTTCAATTTACTTTAAACCACTGGAAACGGGCTATTATCTTGTTCCGGTTCACACCTTAGTTCGACCAGACATTATCGTATCTGCTGATGTGGAGTTGAACGATAGCATGCCTATTAGTTATAAAAGTGATGGATTTCAATTAAGTCTAACAAATCCCATTTCATGAAATGCCCTTGCTATCATCCTAGCAATCTGAAACGACCTGAGATCAAATCCTTCAACCTGTCGCATTGATAGTTATCATTAATGTGAACCTGACAACCATAAAGATATCACCAAGCCACATACTACAAGTGTGTGCAGCAATTATCTGAATCAATGCAAATTACCTCTGATCAATTGTGTAGTCTTTTGATATTTTTGTATGACGAACTAGACAGAAAATTCAAAAATCAAGCCCATGCATTGTACAATGTTATTCAGCTTATAATTAGGCCTTTTTCAAGGCTTAGAAAGCATCTTCCAAACAAATTTCGAGTATGGTTTTCAACAAATCTTGATTTAGGTCACCACATTTATAATCAATAAGAACCGAAATGAGTTTATCAGGCAACAAATAAAAGATTTGGTAACAAATAATTATTTTTTCTACTCATTTATATACAGACAGTTACAAAGTGCATCTGATATTCTTGACTGAAGCATGTGTCAGATGAGCCGGATAAGTATAAAGCTTGTTTTCTTTGTATCCGAATCCTTTGTTACTTTTTTAAATTTTTCTACCTCTTAGGGTAATATCGCATCATTATGCTGACATTTTGTGAAAGATGATCCTTTATACAATATGCTTACTCTATTGTAATTTTAGGTAAATACAAACGGTGCCATATCATTCGATCAGACGTTGAACACTTATACACCTCTAGCTTTCCCCTTGTCGGACAACAGAAAGATAATAGCGCCGTTCTGGTGTGATATAGACACAAATAAAGGTGGTGATGTATGGTTCTATGAGACAGAAGATACTAGTTTGCGGGATAAAGCTTCAGAAGATATCCAAAAAGTTTTCCCAGATCAAGTCAATTTTCAAGCTGCATGGGTATTTGTTGCTACATGGGAGAATGTGGCTTTCTATGGAGCAAGTTCAACAGGTCAACAAAGGGTACATTTTTATTATCTAAACAAACCGATTTGACAGTTTTCTTGTTTTGAACAAGTTTATGTGTTTGGTAAAACGTATTTTGGCCGACTACAGAATAGGAAGTAGACATTTCTTACATTGGCATAGCATTAATTATTTTTCAGTATACATAGAAATGCAACATATCATATTTATCTTTTACAGAACTGTTTTAAATAATTATTTCTTTATTTTTACACTACATATATTGCGCATTAACTAATAAAGTTATAAATATACGTATATGATGCAACTTAACTAAGGACATTAATAGTTTGTATATAATTTTGTGTACACACTAAGGGCAACTTAGCCAAGACTAAAAGTCTAGAAAAATATTATTTAGTTACATTGTTTACAGGTAATAACAGGACATGCAAAGTTATTCAATAGAGCATAATCTTAACGTCTTTTATTATCTCAAATACGTCGCCATGTTCAGATAGCATGTTTTTAATATTTTCTTTATATTGCAATAACAACAGAAATTGTCATAGATCTCCATACCTTTTAACGCCTCCTCTCCTTCGCCGCAGGTGTTGAAGAATATAGATACAATGTTTAGTTTTCTTTAGTTTTTATCGTAAAATTTTCTTAATATGGCATTTATGGTTATAAGTAATATACAAATATACATCCAGATTCCGTCGTTAGACATTTAATATCTTGGATTCCGTAAAGAGAAATAAGGAAATCTCATTCTGGTTACATAAGTGCTAAATATTCTGTCCAAATGAACTAATACTAGTTTGCTTCAAGTACTTTTATTTTCTTTCATTACTCTTCTACATTCTCCGTTAATACACATAAACGGATGGATTAATTTATGCTAATTATGCGGTTCTACCACAGAAAGTTACTTAAATTGCTTGCTAAATGGTAAACATGATTACAGAAAATGACTAAAATGTATGTTGAATGGTTGCTCAACGTTTTGTAGTTTAGTGATTATTTTTAGAGATTTTTCACAGAATGTTAATGGATGATTTTGCTTAAAATTCATTATGGTAGCCTCAGTTGCCACGAGGTTTAAGTTGTCATCAGATATTGACTACTTTTAAAAACAACCTGTAACTCAGATCAAAACTCGTTTCCAGAATCAAATGGTAAAATAGTCTTAACAAACATACCCGATTTAAAAATAAATGCTGTAAGTAAATGTAAGAATACCGAACGGTAAAAAAAGAGTCGAAAACGACTATGAAGGTACAGACAAATTTGACTGATATACACAACAGAGACAAAACATAAAAAAACTGAACAGCAAAAACCAACAATAAATAACACGAACCCAGTAAAATCATGGGTACAAACAATTTTTTCAGTATAAGTATTTATGAAATAATGAACCAGTGTGAACGCAAATCAAATCAATGAAGGACAGTGTTTTCTGTTATTTGTTTTTCTAACTATTATTGAATTTCTAATGTATTTATTTTTTTCAATCCAAAAAGCGTAACACATTCCAGTCCATACTGATAACCAACGGAAGACATTCGTTCACCATTTTTTTGTATAATAAAATAGAATGGACCACAGGAACAGCCAGCGGAGGAAACAGTTTCGGTTTAGGAGGCACTCCTGCGCAAGTAAGAAACTTTTTATTTTTGCATTAATTTGTTTATTTATTTTTATATGTATAAATTAAAAATATACAAGCAATCACATATCAATGTGCATCTACGTGTAAAGGAGAAGTAATGACAATATATGGAAAACTATGTTTGTTTGAATGTTGTTTTCGGCAATTTTTTCCGTAGAAAAACTGACAATCCATATCAATTAAAATTGGAGGGTAAAACTATGTGCATATAAAGATAAATTATTTGCCTAAAACATGTACATTTATTGTAGTTAAAGCACTCCATATGTATCCTTCAAACAGATAGTGAGCAATATCTTAGTAACTAACTGGTTCGTCGTCACCTTCCTGACATCGCACATATTTTGACTACTGGTAACACGACGAGTTCCATAATACATTGTGCAGCATGACATTATCCCTCTTTCGAAGCCCTTTATTCGGGGGTGAAGGGGTACCAGATAAACTGCTCGTCTTTTGAAAACCGATTGTACCTTTCAATGGCTTTATATGGATAATAATTCTACAAATTCACCATGTTTAATTGTCTTAAAATTTCGATCAATTTTCCTGTCGCTAAACATTTAGTGTTTTATAAGGAATCTGGTGGATTTTCTTCAGAATAAAAGATAGTAAGTTGTTCTATGCACCTGCTGTCATTTGTGTCTTAATCTCTTATATCATTATATCTTCATATACTTTAAGACTGATCACATACTTTCGCCTTATTAGAGATAATAATGTTATATCTATTAAATTTATGGATAATTAATACATTTTATTCCACGATATAAACTCAATGCGGTTGTTGCAAAAACATATGCAAGTGTTTTATTGTCAATTAAAGGTTATCAAATATCGCCTTTCGATTTTATATGAGGTTTAAATTATGCACATTTCTGCTGACATGTAGAAAATTGTTTTTTACATGTAATAGTGTATTAAAAAATGCAATGATTTTTTACAGGTCGGCTTTGATGCGGGTGATGGACACAATTTTAAAGCAATAAATGAATCCAGGACTAATGATGTTATACAAGTTCCTATGCTGAGTAACATTGATGTACCGGGAAAATTTGTATATCGCATTGATACGGAAACTGTAAAAGATGGCGGCTGCTCAAATTCCACTGGAGGTAGGGAGACATTTTACAAAACGAGGAATTTATGGTTTTCATCTAAATCATTGTATGTTGTTTAAAATGGTAACCGTAAGATTGCTTGTCGAAATAGTTACCGAAATAGTCCCGAAAATAGTCCACTTATACTGTTACAGAATTAACCCCTTTTTAAAGCACTATCACTGCAAAGAATAATATTTTATTTCAACATCATTGCGATATTACGCTTTTTAATACTTAAAATATGATTTCGTCTCTTTATCAAGCTATAAATACGCCTTTTTAATCAAACATAAGTTAAATACTTGACCACTGTGTAATAGTAAATGTGTGTTGTGTTTCTTTTGTCTTATCATAGGAACTCTGACGATATTTCCTAGATATGGCACTATGTTCGGTGGAACTAAATTATCTGTTGGTGGTCCTTGTGTGGATGTGGACGATAAATCAGCCATCCAGTTTGCTAATATAACTTATAGAATTGCCTGTACAATGTATTCGATGTATTCTGTTCACTGCGTTACTCCATTAGTATACAGAACAGGAGATGAAATTGTTACCCTTTATATTACCCATAAAAACGGAAACATCTCGGCATTTACTGGCATTTATACGTTTAGTTAGTAATATTTCACTTAAAAAACGAAACGATACATATCACTTTATGGATATCGGTAAAGAACATTAAAGAATGACATATGAAGTAAAAAATGGTAGTATAAGTGAAACCGGAGCCAAACATTTTCTATTACGCTTTGTTTTTTAAATTTCTTGTGTCAGGCTGTACCCGAAGAAAATAGAACGAAAGCCTAAGAACAGAATGATTATTGACACTGAAAGTGAATGGGGCTATTGGGTTTTGTACAAGTAACACACCACGAAACAATAATTAAAAATATAAAAATAAGAAACCATACTCAAGCACACAAAAAACCCTACACTCATGTGCTGCGGGCGTTTAATTAGTACCCGTCTCTTATTAAGCACACGTTGAGTCACTTATTGTCACAGCCCAGAATAATTTCAATCGAGGAAAAGGAAAGATTACTTGTGACTCCTCAAAAAAGATCGAATTCGAGATATGCATTTTCATTAACCATCAATAATGTTATTTTTGGGTTTGTTCAGCGTAACAGAAGATACACTGCTGTTAAGGGTTATAATATGGGTCCAGGAAATGTTCACAACATTTTTACAAAAACAAAATGTTATTATAACATTGATTTTCTAAATACTTTTAGATTAATTAATCATTGCATTGCATTTTCCATACAGCCTAGGTAACAGCCCGAGACTCCCATATCAAGAATGATAGCTTAACTCAAGAGCTGATACAAGGGACTATTTGCAACAGTGCAATGGCGTAATCTATTTATTTTAACCAAAATATTCTTCGAACTTATAATAAAGGTTAATATTATTATTATTTTCTTTTACCCGCAACGTCACCATTAACGAAGGCTGACATTGTCGACGTTACTGGTACGTCAATGGTAACATCGTCGATATCATCCCGTCGTCAATGGTTACGTCATCGATATCATTCCGTCTTCTTTCGTAATGTCATGAGGGTTAATACCGCGTTACAACTTCCGAGCATGTATTCATGGGAAAAAACGCCCATTTTACTGCTAAATATTTTACATAATAATGATTTGTGCGCAGCAGTCAAAGTTTTGTAAGATAATTTATTTGTGTTACTGAAACTATTTAAGTTTGTAGAAGTCTGCTAATGTTTTAGATTGAATAAACTAATCGTCTATCTTTTTTAACAGTTAACCCTGTCAGTACTAAACCTAGTGTTTACCAGATAAATGAGGAGATGTGGAAGATTGGTGAAAACGTAACAATAAGTTGGGATAGGCTTCCCTTTGAAACCGATAACATTTCAATAAAGCAGTTTGAATTGAAAGTAAATAAATATCAAATATAGCCAATAAAGTATTTACGTGATATTATTGTAATGTAAAACATTATCGAACTTGTCATTAAATGTATTATAAAAAATTGTTATTTTTTAAGCTACAATCTTATACAGTAAGTATGTATTAATGCAGTAACATGGAAATTTAAGACAACTGCGCTTTTATTATTTTCGCATTCTAAGTATTGTGGAACAAAGTGTTGAGGTAAAAATGAAAACATAAACAACAATAATTTGGTAGAAACGTAAGTAAAACGCGTAATATAAATACCTACTAAAATCTCTTACATACTACGCAAAAGCAGCATAGTCACAAACGTGACATACATTGTTGATAATAATTAACTTTAGAACTTTATGTTGCTTGATAGACGAATAATCATAATGTGTTTTTAAAACAAACGAATTTTCATACACATAAAATTATAATCATTGCTACTGAATTTTAGTTGCAGGATTCTAAGACCAACGCTCTAGCATTGGAACCAGAGATGTTTGTGGGTAAAGGGATTGAACGCGCACAATCCAATTACTCGTTTGTCTTGTCAACCTCAGGACATGCTGTAGTCTTTCAGATCTATCCAGATTTCGGTAATGACAGTTTAATTCCTGAAAAACTGTAAGTTGCTGATTAAATAAGTACAAATTGTATTTTGGGTTTTTTTTCTTTTGTTTTTTGTATAAATGTATCAATTTCATACAAATTAAAATATAAAACAAATACAATAATGTCCATGTTGTTTCATACAACCCATCAATATATCTTTTCACAAGTGAAATAGATTTTTAATTTCTGTATCAAAATATAAAAATGGAAGCAAGACTAACAGATCCAAGAAACATCAACATAATTTAATGTAAATATGAATAATGGAATGTTTTCTTGCAGGGAACTCTATGATGAACAACCTTCTGTCTGGTCAAGAATATTTGTTGTTAGAAAAACCGACATCAATGACATTTTAGAAGCTTGCAGTTCATGGGAAAAACTTGATAGCACAAAGCAGCCAATAGAAGTGACAAAACTTGAAACGTGCCCATGTACTATCATGCAAGCTAGATTAGACATATCTCGCTTTAATCCGGACCCTGAATGTAACACAAGGACCGAATTTATAAATTACGATAACAAAACATCCACCAACTGTATTTACCAGACGAATGCAAGCGATTGTCTGCGAATGGCATTTCCAGGGTAAAAAAATAGCGTCAAAGACAAAGAAGCATAAAAAAACATAAACACAAGAATCAATTTAATATAGAACTCAAAACAACAAATCTAATTAAACATTAAGGACAAAAAAATAACAGAAAGAACAAATACGGAGCATGTTACAAACATGTATCTTGTAGGTTAAGTGTTTAGTAAATCCAAAGGAATGGGAGTTGTGTAAGACTCATATTTTTCCCACACAAATAACAAATACTTTAAATTTCTAAAACATCTTATATTTATATAACTGTGAAATACTTTTTATTCGTGGGGTATCAATTTTCGTGGTTTTCGTGGCGGCCTCGGACCACGAAATTAAAAATCCAACGAAGAATAAAACTTCATTAACAGATGGGAACTTGTGAAAAACGATCTGAAAATGTCCGAGATCGGACATTTATTTGTACATGTAATATATGATTTTGTGGTTCGATCCATTACTAACGTTCTGCTCAAAATCAATTTTAATGATTATGTTACAGGTTTCATGTTCGAATTGGGGGCCTCGGTGGCCGAGTGGTCAAGGTAGTTCGTTTACTATTGATCACGTGGTCTGTCAACACTGAGATTGCGGGTTCGATTCTCACTGCAGGCAGGGTGTACTCGACTCCAATCTTAATTGACAAGGATTGCCAGTTTTCCTACCGCAGGTCGGGGGTTCTCTCCGGGTACCGGCTTCCTCCCCCAATAAAAACTGGACGCCATGAAATAGCTGAAAAATTGCTGAAAGTGGCGTTAAAACACCATTCAAACAAACAAACACAAATCATGTTCGAATTGTGTTTTTATTAAATGTAGATGTTATTTAATTGTAAAGCGTACGAATAAACATCGACTTCCGGTCAAGGTGGTGATATATGAGGTGTTCATTTTCGATGTTAAAAAGTAACAAATTATTATCGGAATTATGAGTTTGGTTGCTCCTTTGAACATAAATTAAAATAACAAATAAAATATTTAAAGATAAGCTATACTTAATCTTTATTAGTGCATATCAATGACACGCTATATCAAATGGATGTTGTGATAATACCGATCATGGCACAAATGACATTAAATTACACCTTTGTAACAGTTATTTATTGCTACTCAACACATAAAGTGACAAATGCCCTTCGGCTAGGAATGCTTCTATAGATAACAATTAGAGAATTAAATAGACTCAAAGTAGTTTTTATTGCAATTAATCAATTAATACATTACCTTGTTTATAATTAGCTATTGATTTCCGTGTTGTTAATTTTACATTCGTTACCACGCGCGTAAACAACATCATGTTATGAAACTGGTGAAAATGATTCTGCTGTAATAATTTATTTTGATCGCTACCTCACTTTTTGCATTTTCGGAAACCGTCAATCCACGAATTTAAGAACCCACGAACATGTAAAATTTCACCAAACCACGAAAATTGATACCCACGAATTTAAGTACTTTCACAGTAATAGATATTACATTGTAACTTATTTCCTTGATCACTAAATTTGCGTGAAAAACAATTAAACGTAAATAGATGACAAAAAATTTGCCAAGCTGTATCTTTAAGGTAAAATATACATTCGTTAAGTTAAAAAAATTTAAAAAAACACTAACTAAAATCTGACATTACTAAATGTGTGGAAGGTTGTTTTACCATGCTTTCGTATGTTCAGAAAAATTCGAATTATGCTTAAATGGTTAATGGAAACTAAATAGATCTGTGTGTTGTTAACTCAGCTGATGAAATATTGCCATCACTTGGCGTCCGTCGTCCGTCCGTCTGTCCGTTTACGTTTCTTAAACAAGTCTTCTACTACAAAACCACTGACCAAATTGCGTGAAAACTTTCCAAGAATTTCAATAAAAAGTCCTCTACCAAGATTGTATAAATCATGGCAGCCACCTAACCAAGGTGGCTGGATTTAAAAATAACAGTGGATTAAGACATAGTTGTTTGCTTGAAGTTTTAAAAGTTCAACAGGTACAGGAAAGTAATCCTTTACATCACCATCTAAAGCTCTTCAAATTCTAAATTAAGTGTCAGTTGTAAAAGAAAAGTCAGATAATAGTTATATATTGTACAATATATTTAATAATGATAAAACGTAGTACAAGTTCTCTGAGAAACGGAATGAAGTTAACTCAGTCATAATTTTATCAAGCCTATGTTATCGGAAAGACAAAACAAGAAAACAAGAATAGACTCTTAATAGAAATATAGGTACAAAAAGGATCAAAAATGTATATACAAACACAGTGAACATGACACAGGATGAAAAAAGTACTACTAAGAATAGGCAATAAAACTTAGAAGCAAAATAGATGTTGGATATTTTTCATCTTGAATGAAAATAGTGTTACATACTTTAATATGTACAGTGTCTGTACATTTTATGACAAAAAAAACTATTGACGACACTTGATTGTGACTGTTAATTTAACAGTATACGATATGTTTTAACGTTTTACAGACAAACTGGGTTTGATAACCAATGCTGTTATAACAAAGACGGTAAGCTGATTGAGACTGATTTACGTACATTTGGTGGCACGGCACATAGATACCATTACAAAGGCGGATCCGACGACAATATTCCATATTTATCAAATGTATACCATGACATTGTTTCATACATGTATTGCTGTCAGTACATAGAATTTCAAAAAGATATTCAGATAAATACTTGCAACAGATTTTTGAAACTACGACCACCATCACAATGTGAGGGATATATTCCTCCGACTTTAGGTAAAGATTGCTTTTAATGAATATAAATTGATTTTTTATTTTTATTTTTTCATTTCATCCAGTAATTGATTAATCTGTTTTGTACTTATATATCAAGCGAAATATTTTATGATTTAATAAACTGAAGAATATTTTTCAGTTAAATTTGGCAGGAATCCATAACATTTAACATATAAAAAGAAAGACATGTTTCAATTTCGCGTTTTGAATTGAAAATCCCACATGTTCACCAAATCAGATGAAATGAACTTTTCTCCAATTATTTAAATCAATTATGGAAATGGTTTCTCTGTCAATTGAATTTCTATTTTAATCTTATCTGTCTAAAAGTTGGCAAGTTTCTTTGCCTTATTACACATGTTTTTGCCTTCAATGATAAATTGCATATTGCTACTATGACACAATATGCATACACATGTACCTTTCATGTGCCACCCTACGGGATAAATATTTATGACAGCGATGAATCATTGCTTTTCTCTGTCAAATATATAAACTGTTAAAATATGTATGACTTATCAATATAAAAACTCAGTCCTCTCTTTCTGCTTTCTGACAACATAAACAGTGCAATAGTGTCATTTGCACATAGGGTTGGCGTTTTTATTGAATTATGACAAACGGAGGGAAAGCGAGGTATCAGATACAAATATAAGTTCATCCCTGAGCGTAAATGAGTATAATACCAAACCATGAGTTTTTTTCTATTTTTTACAATTGTAGACAATTTTAAATGTTCACTCATTCAACATACTTATATGGGGAGGTGTTGTGGAACAGCCTTGTATATAGTGACAATGTTCACGTTCTGTTGTTATTGTTTGGCATGGCTTTACATTAATGTTTCCAAAAGATACACCACTAAAATAAATAGGTTTAGTTACAACTAAAATAAGGTTCATGACTCTAGACGCTAAACCTTTTGACAAAATACGCATGCGTTAAAGATGGATATATCGAGTAATATATTTAGTTGCCGATAATAGGACGTCATGTAAGAATTTTAAGATTTGTAATGAGCAAATTAAAACTTATTCAAAAGTCTCCTGAACATAGAAAATTAAACTTTATGTTTTGGTGAAAATATCGCAAAAATGTTGATCAGGTATTACTTAATTTGTCATTGATTCAACAAATATTGCGTGTAGAATTTTGGCTAAGGTCTTTCCCACGTCAGTGGATTGATTTATTGTATTGCGTTACGTCTAGTGAGCAGTATGTCAGCAGAACGCGAACAATTTAACAAACAAGTGAACAAACAATAAATCAACACGAAAAAGGGGTGGGACATCGGGAACGAGTATTGGGTACGGATTATAATTTACCCTTTTTCGCGGTTACAACCAGGATAAACTTATTCTAAATCAACAAAAGGTGTCTTTATCGTGAAAGCAGCGTGTTTTTATCGTGAAAGCAGCGTGTCACATTCCGTATGTTAACCTGACGACCCTCAAACGAGAGGGTCTCTCATCTCCGCCAACCGGGGACACGCTAGGCTGCCTTGTGGATCGAGCTCTGGCATACCTCTCAGTGTGGTCCCAACACTACAGTGGAAAGACCCTCTAGTATTTATTATTATTATTACTATTATTATTATTATTATTATTATTACTATTAATATTATTATTATTATTTAGCGGATGTTTGCAAAAAAGTGGCATTTCGATACTTTGTATGATTAATTGGTCGAACCGGAGATGACAAGACTCATGCTTTTAAACCTACTTTTTATTGACAGAGTTATACACCCAAACACGTATACCATTGTTAGCAGATAAACTCAGAAACTGTAACCTATTAACAAAATCTGATGTGAACAAAATGTTGACATAAGGCTGAGATTTTAACACGCAAAATTTTGGGGCTTTTTTCCAACGACTTCCTCATTACGCGTTTTTGACCTGAAAAGTGTCGCAACTCGTATTTTCCGCGAAAACCGTACATCCAATAACTTGGAACGAACACCATTGATCCAAGTAACATATATTACAAAATCAAAGGTGAAAAGTCAAGGTCAAAAACGATAAGAGATAATTTAGTAAACATGTATACTTAAAAGTGATCCTCTCGTTAAAACCTTAATTTAGTATATTGGGCCGAAACTGTTGTATGGTTGTATGAACCGTTTTCGAGTTATCGGTCTTGGCGTGTTCCGGTTTTTCGGTTTTTGGCTTATAACTGAAAAACAGTTTGAGTATATATAGTACACATGTAGTTAAATGTGATTATTAAGTCAAGACATTCAATCCACTTTCGAATTAACTGTTTTTATAAAAAAAACATACAAGTTTGAAGTAGACAATAAATAGGACATATGGTTGACTCTTCAAAATATACAAATGTTTTAAAACGAAAACAATACCATTAGTCGTTTGGAAGTTATTGCCCTTGAGTCTTTACGGAAAATGGTTCTTGACTCATAACTTGCAAACCAAAACAGATGATACTGTGATGAACATTCCTGTTCAGTGTTTTGATGGCTTCGATTTGATACCCAGAACTATCATTATGTTCTATACGAAGTCTCAAAACAAGCATCTTGAGACACAGAGACAGATTTATAGCCCTGTGTCAAGACACTTTTATTAGTAATTTTTATAAAAAAGGAGTATGCATATAAGACTTCAAATTTTTCAATGATGAATGGTTAAACTGTATTAAAAAAAGATATTTAATGATTTAATGTACTTTTCCTACCATAAATAGCTACCTTTTTAGTGAGTTCTGACTGTGTTATTATCTGTCAAGTGAAGACAACATGATATTTGTTAAACACAGAAAATGTACCCAAATGTGCTTATTATTAGGTATTAAGATATTAATATATTTTTGGTTTAGCAGGGGGTATACACATTAGACATTCAACATTTAATGTGCAATTATAGTCGAGTTAGGACAACATACACTTTGTTACATAATGTGCTGTATTTAACCTAATGTGCTCATTAATAAAATGCTTGAAATGATGGTGGTACACTAAACTACAAATATGACAATAACCTTAATGTACGTCCACACAGTACAAGTGAGACCCGAAAATTGAAGATAATAAAACAATTTTTAATTAGAAGGTTCCAGAAAAAAAAACAAAAATAAAAATAATAAACAGGGTGGGGTCCCTGGTATATTACAATGTAAACAAAATAGATTTTAACCACCGGGGGCCATTTATCTGACATTTGACGTTAGTTTTTCCTCGAGAAATAGAAAAAACAGGAAATACCTCTTTCCCAATCCTTCTCTCAACAATTGGCATTTTAATTTATAGTTTTAATTCCTTTCGTTTTATAACGAAGTATCCATAATAACAGATAAATTCAAGAAGTGTCATCATTTAGATGTATAATTTACTGTTTCAGCCTCCAGTCGTGGTGACCCACATTTAGTAACTTTAGACGGACTTGACTATACATTCAATGGCGTCGGAGAGTTTACTTTACTGCACAGTCATGAAGCCAACCTGACCTTACAAGCTAGAATGGAACAGTTCAAGGACAATGATGGTTTGTTTACTTAACTAAAACTTCATCACAATTGCTGGATTTAAGTAATTGTTAATGCACTTGATTCCCTTTTTAATTTGCCCCAAATGAAGTTTTGCGACTTATTGTTTTTGCACCATTTCTTCATATTCTAAATTATTATTAGTACATGTATTATTATTATAAAATCACATCGATTTGAGATTTTTCAGAATGGCTGCCATTTTTAAAATGGTCGCCGTTAAAGAATGACGTGCAGTTCTCAGATCTTAGTGATGACTAGAGCAATTTCAATGAAAATTGGTACCCTGATACAATTGACTATTTTGAGCATTTTTGCCGAAAACTGTTTGACGCGAATGCCCCCATTTTTGTAAAGGCGGTTGTTTCACCACACTCACCCAAATTTCAAATTTGTCTGATTTCAACGAAATTTGAAATGTAGGTAGATTTTAATGCACAAATCAAGAATGCCACGTGACCCACTACTTTTGTAGACGGGAGAGGACTTTTGTGACTCGCTTGCAATCGCAATCCCACAAGTTATTTAGCTGGTCACAGGGTTGTCAATGTTGTTGTAGAAGTTTGTACACTAATGCAGTTAACTATGCAGTCGACTATCTTGAGCATTTTTACGGAAAAAATTT
The DNA here is from genome assembly GCA_944474755.1 of Limnoperna fortunei. Lineage (NCBI taxonomy): Eukaryota > Metazoa > Mollusca > Bivalvia > Mytilida > Modiolidae > Limnoperna > Limnoperna fortunei. Next base: position 18,800,966 of record OX104119.1, on the reverse strand, counting down.
GACACGACGCGAACGCGGCCATTTTACCACCCACTCCAAAAATCTCCCCCACCCCCCAAAAAAAAATAATGTCAACTTCTTTCTGCGATTTAGATGAGATTTTATATCAATGAATATTTTAATGTACTAAATTGAATGGAATAATATTCTTTGGAACGTTTAAGTTAACGATTATATCGTTCGTACAACGTCCATGATACATCTTTCGTACATCGTGCGTATATCATTCGAATATGGTACCGTATAAATTATAGTATATTGTCCATCGTTTTCTCTAGTGTGCATCATATGGTTCATCGTTTACTGCATCGTTCATCGTATTGTTTTCTGTTTGTGTTATATCTTTTATCGAATAGATTTTTGTTTCTGTAAGCGTACATCATATCGTGCATGGGTTATTTGATCATAAATGTACATCGTTTCCTACAACGTTTAATAAACTGCAAAATTAAATATTAACAAATTTCTGCTATACGAATAATAATTGTGCATTAATAGATTTTTTAAAAACTAATGACGAAAAAAAATTCCTAACGTTGATACAAAATTTCATTAAAAAAGGATCTGACATTTGTTTTTACATAATATAACCTGTAATTTAGTCGTCCGTCAAAATAGATCAACAATAAATAATTAGTTAATTATAGATATGTCGTATGTTTCATCTTGTTTACTTAAGTATTAAGACGTTCCGTGGTCTCTTCTTCATATCTTCTTATTGTGATGTGTCTCCGGGGCCTCAAAACTGAGATTTAGGGTTCGATTCTCACTGCCTGCAGGGGGTACTCGACTCCAATATTAATTGACAAGGATTGCCAGTATTCCTACCGCAGGTCGGTCGTTTTTTTCTCCGGGTACTCCGGCTTCCTAACTGGACGCCATGATATAGCTGAAAAATTGATGAAAGTGGCGTTAAACACAATTCAAACAAACAAACAAAGTGATCTATCTCTGTTTTGTATAATTCGCATTGCTTTTCCTTAAGATTTATCTTGTGTTTGTATTTTATTGTTTGTGTGTGCGTATTGTGTTGGTCTTTGGCAGATAAGGGTCGCCTTTGTTAATTTTTATATTGTGTATGTGTATTTTATAATTTTCCGTTCGTGTCATACATTCCCAAATGTCTGTGTAGTTAAGACGGATGGCATTGAGATCAATGTAGCTGAGTTAACCCAACCAAATAATGTTGCTGTTTTAATGGTTTCTATTCTCTTTTATTTGTTTTATCTTGGTAATGGTTGGGTAAATTGTTTCGTCTTTTAATGATTTATTGCCTTGTGATGCTTATGTTCATCGCGATAGAGAAGTGAGTATTATTGTTTCACATAAGAAGATTCATAGTTTTATTTTATGAATGTGTGTGAGATTTTTGTTTCAGTTTCGAGCTCCATTAAGCTTTTTCAGCTGTATTCGTGAGACCAGTTTTAATTAGATATAGAGCCGGATTACCCAAGAGCGACGTATGACCGTCGGAAATGAATACTGACTATGCTTGTCAATCAGACGAAGATTTAAATTTAATTGTTTATCGCTGTTGTAAACTGAATATGAGTAAATTTAATCAAATATAGCAGTTTTTGTGTTTTATAGGGCAAGCCAAGCAAGCAAGCGTTATAACGTCAGTTGCAATACAATGTGGAAATGCGTCTGATATTGTAGAAGTTAGACTTAACGAAATTCGCCTGTGTGATGTTTTAGTAAATGGACAACAACTAGACTTCTTGGTTACAAGTACGGCTGATGTGAAAGGTAAATCATAATTTCAGCATTTTTTTAACGTGTTATGGCTTAATGTGTCGTTTGTGTCATCAAAATACAAAACCTCTTAAACGAACTTAACTGAAAAATAATTGATTTGATTAGATTATCTTAAAAAAATCTTTTAATCAGTACAACCACAACATTTGCTCCAATATTAAAAAGCAAACTATTCTTTTTAGGATTTAAAATCTTGTGTGTTGTATTCAATATCACAATGGCATATTGAGAAGTGTGAAATATAATTTCGAAATTTGTTTTTTACGTTTAATTTTTTTCCAATAAATTTCTATCGGTTTCAGGATCCACTATCATCAATTCAAGGAACAACAACAGCAACTTAGATAGTATCGTGACATCAATAACTTGCAGACAACCAAACCTAGCCCTTAATGTGACAGCTATTGGTAAAATGATCAACATCAACATTATTATCGCAGACGTTTCATTAAGAGGTACATTTGCCTGCTCCAGTGTTCATGTCAGCAGTTTGGCATTTGTTATTATTTCCTACAACTAAGTCAAAACTTCCTCGTGGTTTGGTCTTTTTTAAGAGTGCATTATTCAAGAATACGTAGAGTTGCTTTACTTCGTTATCAACATTAATATATTTAACAATTTACAGCTGCATATATGTTTTCCAACAATTAAAACGCAATATTTTTCAACTTAATATATCCTAAGAAGATTGTACTCTGCTTTTTTATATTTTTAACAAGCTATTATTGTTTGACGTTTCTAATATTTTGGTTGTAACCTATATCGATAGCAATAAAAATTATTTCACATATGTGTTCAATTTAGTTTAGTTCGTGAGACGAAAATTTAAAAAAAAATGACAAGGGTCTCAGTATAAAAGATATGATGTATTGAAAATGTTGCCATCGCAGTTCATGATGTAAACTATGTTATTTCCTTTGATGCATGACTTGTATATAAATAATATATTTCGGCGGAATCTATAGCTGACGCTCATCGTTTATTTGTGGTTGAACTACTTATAGAACCATCTTAAAATTATTAAGAATATATGAATCTAGCTTAATTCTATTGCAAAATGTAAATAAACAGGAATAAAATACATTTAGCGAAAGGCCGAATAACATGAACATTTATTTTTCTGATTCTTTCAAATCTATTATCAAATCAATAAGATTTCAACAGGATGATATAGGTGTTTGTTTGAATATTGATTAACGCTACTTTCATCATTTTGTAGCTATATCGTGGCGTCTAGTTTGTATTGGGGAGGAAGCTGGAGTAGTCGGAGAAAACCCCTGAACAGTAAGCTGGCAATCGTTGTCAATTAAGGTTGGAGTAGAGCACACTCTGCACGCAGTAAGACTCTAACCTGTATCCTCAGAATTAACAGGCACGTGATTAATAGAAGTTGATAAATAAATGGTTTGTCTTATATTGTAGGTCTAACACGTGGCTTGCTAGGAAATTTTAACGGCAGAAAAGACGATGATCTTACCAGTGCAACTGGTACAGTCGTTCCCATTAATTCGTCGCTTGATATAATACACCATCAGTTTGGATTAACATGTAAGAATATGTAAATTGAAATGCAATAATGCGAATCTTTGGGATACTTGGACTAAATAATTGACACTTTATGTCTGCCTACGTTACTAATGAAGGATAACAATAACACAAACACGATCAATACGATTTCATTTCCCTATATGGTTCAAAACTGTTTGTTGGTTTTAATTTATTAAATCGAATTTGATTTTTTTTTAATTTTCAATGATTACTAATGAATGCAAATGTTCCAACAGATGCTATTTAAAGTTAGTAAATCCGACGCCTGTTTTACGATAAACACAATAATAGTTTTCACTATCCCTCTAAAATAGTTACTGGTTGTATTATTTATAAAACGCAATGAATTTGGCAGGGCAGACAGATTCATCGTCGTCCTTATTTACGTATCCGGTGGGAAAAACGCACCAGACATTTCAACAAGAATATTTTCAACCAATTTTCAATATCAGTGATTACTGTCCTGCTAATGTAGCAATCATGTGTGGCGAAGATGATGCTTGTCGTTTTGATCTGTGTACAACTAATGATACTACTGTTGCTGAATCAACTAAAATGATGACAGAAGTAATTGAGGAATTCGCTGAAGTGGCGTTACCAGGTAACTGACCAGGATCTCCAGATTAAAAGTTGAATTTATTTCAAATCGCATTTTGTCAATTGGACACATTTTTGTAAGTCACTGGGTTCAGTTATAATAATTTGGACAATAACGACATTTATTTAATCAACTGGCAAAGAATTACACAAAAATGTAACAATTTATTTGTATTCGTTTTCATAATTTGATTATATTCATAATTTCTCAGATGCTGCAATTTGATTTCCTATTGCGTTATAATTACAGCCTGTGGTGTACCAGCAAATATATCTAATGGATATTGGAACTTCACAGGACAGTCCGCGAATCTTTTATATAAAACAAACTACATGCCCAATGGACCGACACTGACTAATTGCACTGATAGTGGTGTGTGGCTTCTACTGAATACTACGTGTGAATTAATACGTAAGAAATATATATTACTATATTTACTATAAAGCACCAGTATATTAGAAATCGAGCTATTACCGAGAGAAAAAAAACAGTGTTAAGGTATTCAACCCACAATTTAAGTTACCGTTTAATTTTATTTTTCAACCAAGACATACAGCTTTATTAAATCAATTTAATGATACAAATAAAACATATTGTTTTACTTTGAGTCAATGTTCGCAATTTTCAGAAAAAAGTTAGTTACTCAAATAGTATTTCTGATGATTGCCGAACATTACTGAGGTCTGCTCCATTGAAAAATATGGACATCCGGGACACCAAATATGATCACGTGGTCAATTATGGTCCTGATACCTTAAATAAATTGCAAAACAAATATTGACAGGAACGACTCAAATAAACACGTTTAGTCAGATTGGTTATTAATTTCAGCAATATCACAGCTGGATTGGTCCTGACTTTATTGAGACCTCTACTACTAAAACGAAATAGAATACCATCAAAATTATTTCAGACAAATTGTATGATTTAAGTGAACAAAACCGAAAATGCAAACCAATCAGAACACGTGATTTACTTTAAACGAGTAATACAAAACAGACAATTAACCAAAGTGGCCTCGGTTTTAAATGAAAAAATATACTGTCGAAAAATCTATATTTTGTTTTGAACGTCTGTCTAGTGTCTCATGTTTTAGATTGTAACACAGAACAATTTGAATTACTTCGTGTTTATTTATAATAACGTAGCAAATCTAAGTTTTACTTAATCTATTATAATTGAGCATGTGAACAAATTAATGTCAAACAGCTTCACGTAACGAGTAAACAAATATCATACATTGTATTTGCATATGAAAAAATTGTCTAATTTTGTTATAATGGCAATTTTAACGTTATTTAATTTCAATCAAGCCTGTAAGAACATAACAGATGTATTGTACGGTACATGGAACAGAACACATCGGTCAGCAAACCTTGTTTGTTACGACAACTATTTCCTGAAAAGGGAAATTAACATGCATTGTCATGAAAACGGCACATGGACTATACCAGAAGAAGCCAACGGCGCTTGCGAAATAATTGGTCACTGTTTATATTACTTTGCCAGGTCTTTGTAATTCCATTAAATACATAAACCGTTGAAATAAAGTCAAAAAGAACATAAGCAATAACAACACGGAACTCTTTAATCCAAGTAAAATCTACGATATTCAAGTATACGTACACTTTGATGAATTTTAAATGTAAAAATCAAGATAATAATGTTTTAATTGTGTTATTTATTAGGACGACAGACAGCGATTTAACTATTAATTCCTTTTGATACTTTTGGTGGCAGAGAAAAATAATTAAGAAAGAAAGAAATAATATGGACAACTTGTTTATTATATTGAGAAAATTGTTAATTCCAATTTTTCCCTACTCATATAATTTTATTTTTATGCAATAAAGAATGCAAATATGATAATATTAGTGTCATATTTTTCTACTTATTCATTGGGTTCACTTTTGGGAACAGTTAAAGAAATCACATTTAAACTTGTTAGCAACTTAATAAAAACAATATTTTCATGTTTTATGCAGATTTGTTCAAAGTAGTCTAAATGGGTAGCGTTCATCAACAGCTTCCCATTTTCGGAACATCTGAAAAAAAAAGATTATTAAGTATTAAGTTGACGTGAAAATATCTAAGTCTTGTAGCTTGTATAATTTTACGTGTGTTATACCATCACCACAATCATTAAAACACGGTACTTTAATCATCGTCTTCTATTTTTGCTTAAAATTTTTGTCAACTAACAATCAGTCACTGTAAATCGAAATTGCATGCATCATTTCAATTAGGAACATACAATATACGAAATACACGATTAGATTTTAAATTTTATACACAGGTTACAACAGGCCGGATTCCAAAAGCAAATATATAATTAAGATAGTTTTGCCAATAGTTGCTGTACTTATCTTGGCGTCTCTGGTGGTTGTAGTTATTGTACTGCGTAGAAAGATAAAGATTAGCAAGGAACGGAACATGTCTTACAAACTACAACACCTGAGAAGGTGAAGCATCAAGTTGTATCGTTACAAAATGAAACATATCGTCACTGAAGAATTTGTTTTGGATTGATCAATTAAAACTTCAACATTGACGGAATGTGAATGTTGCTAAACAGTTCTTGTTTGTGTCTTGATAAAAACAATTAGTAGCTTGCTTAACGATCAAATATGCCAATAAAATAATTAGATTCAAACTGCGTTTTTATTATTGTTAAATAGCTTGAAGAATAATTGCATACCCTTTGATTACAAAATCTAGCGCTTGTGTCTTTTTCCTAAACGTGATTGCAGCAACTAAATATTATTGTGCTTAAATCTTACCTTCGCTTTAATAGTGTTTCTCATTACTGTGAATTCTGCTGTATTACGCGTTTGTATGTCAAAACAGATAAATAACAGTAACCCTTGAAATTGAAACTAAAGCGATATTTGCTTAGGGAAAACTACTGTGGCTATAAATAGGGTAAATTGGTAAAGAAAACTAGCCGATTGCTAGAAACGTGATGCAAATATTCTCAATAAATTTTTCCATTTTACAATTAACAGAGTATACGAAAGAAAATAATTTAAACAGTAAAAAAATTACATTCGTTTTACTCGTTCGAAACAACAATGAACAATTAGCTTTAAATTAGTAATTATTAAACCAATTTACTATAAATGATGATTAGTAGTCCCTTAAGGCTTAGCCGAAGGGAACTATAGGTTTGCACCCCTTCCGTCAGTCCGTCCATCTCCTATTGATCAACATGTCTGTGAATATTTAGGTTACAGGTTCTAGGATTACTGCTGACATGGTGTGCTCGACTCCAATCTTAAATGTCAAGGATTGCCAGTTATTATACGAAAGTTCTGAGACCATACTGGGAGGTTTCTCAGTGCTAGACCCACATAGCTGTCCTAGCGCGTCTAATGTTGCGGATATGGGCGGACTGTCAATGGGTGGGGGATTTCAGCTCATAGCACGGTAAGCCCGGGTAGGTAACGTTTTTAGAGAGTGCTAATCACGTAACCTTGCACGAAAAAGATCCGTTAAGTAGATTTCGAAATAGAGTAGGCTTGTAGCCTCGGCAAAAGGGTAAATTCTCCGCCCCTTCCCATTGTTCCATATTTTGTCAGTAAAGATGAACTTGTGTTCCATTTGGTTTATCCTTTTCCATCCTTCTTTGATTTCATATTGGTTCTCGTCCTGAATATTGCTGAAATATTGTTTGCTGGATTTGAGGCAAATGTTAAATCAATGTACCGAAAGTCGAGCATTTAAGTGGGGGCTCCTACTTCCACCTTTAATAAAAACTAGTTGTATGTCATGTTTCACAATACAGATGAAAAAGTGCCCACATTTAGTAAAATCCCATTCAAATAAACAAACAAATTTGTCCAATGAATAAACAATATTTATCTGGTTTTTATTAAATACATATCGCTAGAAGTATTTCAAACTGTAATTTTGCGGCGTAGTTAATCAACAAAAAGCAAATAAAATGATTTATCCTGCAATCGTTACATTGCTGTACAACACAGGTAGCCGAATAAATTTTTGCTTTATTCGGCAGTGCCGAATAAAATCTCCTGACATCACTTCTTACGACATTTAGTATTCTGTTTTGGTTTACGACGTTTGTGACGTCAGTATCACTAGAAAAATACGCGCTGAAAATTTCAACTCAGAAATCGGCTAGAGTGGAATGTTTCTCAGTAGATTAAAATGTAATTTAGAGTTGCATGATAAATACAATATTCGTACATTGTCAGGAAATATAAAGTTTATTTGTACTTTACGAGAAACAGGTGAAACTGTCTCTACCTGTTTCTAAGGCTCGTACAAATTAATTATATATTTTCTGGCAATGCATCAAAAGTTGAATCAAATCTAGCTAAGGCCATCTACAAATTGCGAATAGAAAGAACTTGGACTTTAAATCATTTTGAAATTTCACGGTAGACAATGACTGAAAGAATCATTGATATTTTTGTCAACACCGAAGTGTGACTACTGGGCTAGTAATACCCTAGGGACTAACAGTCAACCAGCAAAGGTATCGACCCAGTGCTTGCAAATAAAATGTCATCACAGATACAAATACTATAAAATTTACCACGCCCATGGCGCGTTTCATCTAATCAGGACTAATCAGTAATCAATAATTAAGATGTTGTGGAGCATGTATCATTACAATTCCAAAACTTTGTACCGAATCCGTCTAATGAAAACTTATGCACACACTTTAATCACATGACAAAACAATGCGTTTTCTATTTATATATTTATGTCCTACATTAACTATTCCTCATTATATTAAATTCATTAAAGTAAAGTGGCAAGATGAAATTTACTCCAAAAGTAGTTCTGGGTTTATTATACTAGTGCAAAAAAAAATTAAAAACAAGACTCAAGATGTCAACACGAGTTTCTGCAGAATGCAAAAAAACTGTAACGAGTTACTCCATCTTTTCCACGAACTTACTACCTTCTAAGACAGCATCCTAATGATTTATGGGAAAAACCTAAAACTTAAATTAGGAATAACACACATAAACCGACTAGTTATATGGGGTGTTGGTATTAAGATGAAAATAGAACTTCCATATCCGCCGCTTGGATACGCTCTGGGCAGCTCGACGGGTTAGGCACTGGAACCCTCCGAGTATATTCCTATCTGGGACAAGTAAACAAGTATTACAGTGAACTAATGCTCCGCTCTAAAACTTCACAGAAGTCTTAAAATAAATCCCACAATAGGGCATGATCATATAAATTTCGGGATTGTATCATTTATGATTGTTGGGGAAAATTGTTATGGACGGACACACACGGACTAAAACCAGTATACACTTATTCCATATGCGGAGAGGGGAAATAATAATGTCAGCAAATGTACTTAGCCTTTAAAATGCACTACCTTGGACACGCATTCATCCAGTAATAAAATCAATAATGACCAGAACCAAAAGTAACAGAATGCCAATTAATTAAGATTTTGACCAACTTTAAGGGCAAAAATTATGCTACATCCAACTACGACATTGGGTAATTTTTGTAAAAACTCTTAGAATTAAAACAAAGCGATTCAGACAGTTAAGGTAGTAATGCATAGCCTAAGTACACACAAAAGTTATAATCATTAGTGTCGCTTCCTGATCTCCACGTGTATTTACTTGGACGTTGAAAGATAGATACACATTCTTGATAACTTCTCAAATGTCTTACGTTTATCAATTGCATGTGAAGTATTGATAACAATGGTGATAACACAAACTCTTTAAAACTATGAATGTTGAATAGAACAATCTATATTTGTAATCGCTTGTACCTCAAAAATAGGTCCATCAATCTAATTAAAATTATATCTTCACTTGGCTACCCCTTTTTGCTATTGTCGCGAAGAATAGAAAAAAGGAGGGGAGCCAAGTGAAAATATAATTTTAATTAGATTGTAGGTCCTTTGACCTACCATTACTTTGTTTCCATATCGAGCGTTTTACCAACTATAACAAATGTGTGAAAACGTTTTATAAGACAGAGCAGCGAGCGTAGATATTATACCTAGGTACTTTAAGGCGGTACAGATGAGTGTAATAACAAAATACCGCATACCAAGAAAACTGCTGAAAAGACAATCCAAAAATCAAAGCCCGGAAAACCAGCGAACTCATACCAAAACAACCAAAAATGAAACAACTACTACAATAGGTACAGTCATTTCAAAAGAAATGCTGTGATACTAATAAAATGTCATCAAAGATACCAAGGTTAAAAGAATTTACTACGCCAGACGCGCATTTCGTCTAACCAAGAACCATCAGTGGCGCTTAAACCCAAACAATATTAAAATCCAAATGATTAAGATGTTGTAGAGCTTTTATCACTAAAATTCCAAAACATTATACCAAATCCGGCTAAGGCTAAACCAGGTTTTACGGCATAATAAACCTCCTATAGTTGCAGAAATTTAAAAAAAAAATTTGCTACACAATGTATGACACTGAACTGTAATATACACACTCTATTCCTGTTCAACATTATGAATTTGCGTTATATGTGTCAACATTCGTACATAGAAACTTTAGGAGAACAAAACGACGCATTTACCGAATGATCAAAACGGGGTGCTAAATATTGCTCAGCTGATAAAAAGAAAATGAGCTTCTGGCAGTTTCCGCGTTTCAATATGGGCCGAATGTTTAGTTCAGTCCAGAATTTTAATTGATTGATGGATTGATATTCATTATCTTAACGTCCAACGATCAATATTTCAGCTATATTTAGCACGCGAAACAAATCCAAAAACAATATGTCAATGTGGACAGAAAGGAAAAACGGCAACGCAATTTTTGACTGCCACTGAAAAAAATATGGAGCATTAGGTAAAGACGGATAATATAGCATTTTTGTAGCGGCTCAATGAGCCATTTTTGAAATCTACCAATTGGGGATTGTATCGTGCAACAAGCGTGGCACTATCCACACGTCACCACCTACGGTAGGCTTTCCTTATTATTACGTTATAACCCGTTACTAGAGGGTCTCAACTATTTGCCACCCGTGGACGCGCTGGGCAGACCTATGAGTCGAGCCCTATGAGTATGACACTCCCTTTATTGTTCCAGTCATGATTGTATTACCTCTACTATGTACACATTATTAAATATGTAAAACAAGTATCACTTTATCATCGTCTTTGAATGTTTGTCTGAAGGATGTTTTAGCGCCACTTTCAGCTATATCAAGGTGTCCAGTTTTCATTAGAGGATGAATTCGGAGTACCTGGAGAAAATCCCGACCTGTGTCATCGTCTTTGACTCGTCTGTTTAAACATGGACCAGCACTAAGTCGTGCTAAGTATACCCCCACTCGACCATTTTTATGACCATTCCTTATAATAACACTGTAAGTATGGATTCAGGAAGTAGATAACTAACTGACCTGGAAAGGGGAGGCACAATGTAACTCATCATGCTAAAGTTGTGCACCAGATTTGAAATCAATTCTTCTAGTAGAAGCCGAGAAATCTGTTACGAAAAATTTTCACCGGACGGACAGACAGACGAACAAAGTGATTGCAATATACCCCCCTCTCTTACGAGTTGGGGCATAATAGCGCCACGGTCACGGTAACACAATTTTATTTTAGAAAGGTTAGATTAGAATCAAATTATCAAACAATGAAAATAGTTTCTTCAAAAAATCTAATAGAACTCTTATATAATGTCACTGTACAAAAACGCATACCAACGGTGTGGGCAATGGAGAACTTAAAACATTCTCCATTGTCTATTTCTCTATTCTATTCAAACACATCTGCAGTTGATTTTTGATATTTGTCATTGTTTTTTATGAAGTTGTCGTCATCAAATAGAGAACCATCAATATTTTAAACTGGAGCAAGATTAATAATTTTAATACTGAATAAAGTGGCAGAAGGAGAAATTACCCGAACTTTAAATTCTCCGTCAGATAAAAAGTTTGAAATAAGGGTAGGAAGTCTACCTTCCAACTCAATATAATAAAAAAATTTAAATGCCATATTTCCATGTTATGTCGTAAACTTCTTTTAAATGGAAAAAGATCGACAAAACATGTTCATTTTCGGAAAATGCGTTTCGAATATACGTTTTAAAACGCACCAAATGATGCAAGTACTTCACCCTTGTCCGAAAACCATATAAGGCGATCATTGATCATTCTTTTCATGGTTTTACAAAGAAAATTTGTGAGCGCTATAGGCCGACAGCTCGGCGCTTCTGCGTGATATTTCCTTGGCTTTGGAAATAGGCACAACGGTAGCAATTTTCCTAATAGATGTCAAGTCACACGTTTCCCAAATGCTGTTTAAAAGATTCAGAAGGCATTGGAGAGAAAATTGTTGCAGACGTTGTAGTAGTTTGAGTAGCCTTTTTACGATCTTCAATAGCGTCTTCACAGTTCTTGGAAAGACCCTCTCGTTGGGGTTGTCAGGTCATAATACGGAAAGCCTAGTTGCGGACCGTAGTGGGTGACGTATTTGGAGAGAGCCGCACTCCTTACACGATCAAGGCCCTTTTGTAGTTTCAGAAAATAGTAAGCTCATTGTAGCCCCTATAAAGGTTATATTTCCCGCACCTACCCAATGCTTCATACTTATCCAGTGACAGTCAAATTTATGTTCCCCATGTCCCATAGCACACCTTTTGTCCGCTGATTTATTGTGTGTTGTCTTGTCCTCATCCTGAATATAGTTGAAATACTGCTCGCCTGACGTAAAGCAAACATCAAATCAATCAGTCTTTTGAAAATTCTAAACAAACAAACACTTGGTTTCAACAATAACGCTTGTTACAGGTTTTAAAGAGGTTTTGTTTTCTGTATTACAGTCACTGTAATGTGAGAATCAGTGAAAAAACTAGTCGTTGATCAGGAGGCCACGAGAGCCTTAGGAAACAAGTTATTATCTGTTCAGTTATTTTTGAAGATTTTAAACTACTAAGTATTATTTATTTCTACTATGTGGCAGAGTGGCTGGGATCTCCAAGTTTATAATAAACTTCATAAGATCTAGCCACTACTGCTCAAAAATAGTTCTATAAGTAACTGACACTAAGATGTTTTAAGCAGGTGCCGTCTTGTTCATACCAGGACGATGCAAATATATTTTACAAAATGAACCACGTCTCCAGTGAATATCATTCAACAGTTCGTATACCATCAATCTTGTATTGATGGACTGTGTAGACGTGGCCCATCTTCTGGAACGTTTAAATTCCGTTGACTCATATCTGAATTTATTTAAAAACTGCCGCTGGCAGACCATAAATAAAAAATATAATTTAACTGATAATTATGATATCATTTTATAATTTACTTTTTTGTTTTACATGTATATATGCTCCTACTATTTGATGAAATGAATCGTGTTTTAAAGTTTATTGTTGTTTTTAGTCTATTAGTTCACATTATAAGTAATGACATGACCCTGACTAATATGTTCACTTTCACAAAGACTACTGAGTTTACGAATGAGTGAGTCTACTGAATCTTGTCCGATTGGTCAAACTTTTTGGCGTTTTTTTTCTGCTTGGCCTTATATTTAAATTGTTGATAAGTTATCAGGCTAAAAGAAGGTTAACATTTGGCTACATCCATATATCATTAATTGAACGATTTGTACTAAATAACTTACTCTTAGACTGATTGGTTTGTTAAGGCAAAAAATTATTCAAGAAAACTAGCAATGAAACCGAGCGAAAAACAATAGCCGAAAGTCAAGTGACGATTACAATTCTGAATTAGGCAAACATATACAACACGAAACATAAACAATAACAGAAAGTGCGTAACTCGAACACAAGTCCAGTAATGTGCTACGGACAAGTAACACTGCCTGCTTCTATTTGACACCCGTAAAATTACTCATCGCCACTTCTAGGAAACATTCAAACCATATTGAGGACGAGCACAAAACTTACACACAATCAACGGCGAAATGAATGGGTCAAGGGGGAAAAATTGACACCACTGGAAAAGTATTTACTGTTAACAAAGGAATGGAAAATTTAGTTTGCGTTTACTTACCAGTTCATAGTTTTGAGCTACACTGAATTTCCATTGATGTGACTTGTGTATTTTGCATCACTGCGGTTTTGACTATTTTAAGGTACACCTTTATTTGATTGACTGAGTGTGTGCTCAAAGTCCAGCGATCCATATTTCAGCTATATTCAGTAAAAGAACAAATTAAAAAAGATAAATCAAAAGGAGAAAAATATTCAATATCCACGGGATCAAATTTTACTTGCATTAGATATATATGGAATAATGGGTTGGGACGAAAAATTTAGCCTTTTGTTACGGCTTCAATGAGCCTACTTTTCGTCAAAATCTCTATGGGAGCGTGACACGCTGCACACAGGATACCTACAAAAGGCCGCTGCCGTGATCCCCAATACCATCAAGTGGGCTCGCCAATCCGCCACCTGGGGACGCGCTGAGCTGCTCTGTGGGTTGAGCAGTGGGAATTGTTCCAGTTTGGTCATAAAATTGAACTTTTAAGAAACGACGATTAAGTTATGCCTGTAAAATAGAAAACAAAATATGCATTTGTGTATCAGATCGTCAGGCGAAATTTTAAGTAATACATAGTAAGCCAGGTGATTGACCAGGTGTTGAAAACTTGGTATTTTATTTCATTTCCAACATTTATTTTATCTTCAAATCAGACGATGCCCCCTTAGAATGACCAGAGAATAAGCATTCGATAATTAATCAAAATGTATACTCGCGGAGAGAGACGCAATCCTTATTGTAGAACATTAGACATATAGAGACATGTGTTGCAACTCTGGCCTCCACGCTGATGACTGCTGATCCTTCAGGCTGTCGATGGAATGTTAGAAACCAGATTAAATATGAAACGTAGGATCGATAAACATTACTCTTTTAGTTCACACTCTTTGCACGCCCCTTAAAGTTCAGTTTGGCTGCAGTTAAAACCTTAATATGCAGAAAAGTATGTATTTAAAGAAAATTGATTGATTGATTGACTGGTGACTAACGTCCAGCAAGCAATATTTCAGTATAAAACTCTGCTAAACGATATTTTGAGCTAAATCGTCCTCGCATAAAATTTGATCTGTCTAATTTATTCTTTGCAAAACAAACAGAGGTTATTTAGAAAAAAGAATCGAAGCTACCGACTAGTGTTCTATAAACAATAGGTCAGGGACATTAAACAAAATAGAACACAATAACAAAACAAACAGACACACAACACAAAAACTAAAATTTGAGTTAAACGCGACCCCACTTAAAAGCGGGGTAAATTCCAGGTTCTCCGCAAAAGAAAGTAACTCCTGCTTCAAGTGTGGTGCCCGCAGATCAGGTTTAATCAGGTCATTAGTCGTATCCGGGGAGGGGGAGTCATGATCTAGTAAGAAGGAAGAAAAGTGGTTATAACAAACAGAACAATCAATGTTCATTTGTTACATATATTCTGTTAAGGGGAACCACGTCATAATGGTCTATGGTCGTTATGGGGAAATTAATCTCTTAAATACGATCTTTGCAGATTTAGGTAGTGTTTCCTATTCATGGATTTGACTTTTCCAAGACATGACAATGAGTAATTCGACGGGTGTCTAATTAGAGGCAGGCACTGCTTACTCGTCCGGAGCACCTGTGTGCACCTATGGTTTTTATTGGGTTCGGGTTACTCCCTTGACTTTCAGCTCTTGTTGTTCGCTTGGTTTTCTTTGCTATTTTAAAATAGCTGAAATGCTGCTCGCTTGATGTAATGCAAACATTCAATTAATCAATTTAAACTACAAAGGGGGTCTTTATCGTACAAAAAAGCACCATCAACTAGAAGATGATTAATTATTTTATCCACCACTCTAGATTATTTATGTTAAGCACTCCGCTTATAAACACACATACGGTAAATAAAATGTTACGAAGAAAAGGAAAATAATATTGGAACAATAGACTATTTACGTTCTATCGTAAGTACGACCTGTAGATTAACTGATAAGTCCGCATTAATTTATGCATTTTACATAGTGATACATATCGATGAAGGTATATTAATTGTATACAGTCATATGTTTTGTTTACAATAAACTATGCAAAACAGAAGTCAAGGTTGAAAAGGGAATTGACTAAACCCTAATTCAATACAAATATAATGCTGCACTGATAATTCTTTATGTTTAATTTCTTATTAAAGGAAATATAGTAACAATCATTACTTGCATTCTGTTGAGGCATTTTGAGCTACCATTTTTATTTGTTTATATTAACAATAAAGTGTCCTCCATAATAACTAAATCACCAAATTTGAATTCATGACTGACAGCAAGTTTCATAGTTATTTAAGCACGAATCGTTCCATATTTTCCTTCAAAATATACGATGATTTATGTGTAAACTAATTTGTAACTCGACGTATAACAATTAACTAAAGTAGATTTTACATTATAATGTTAAATAATCATACGACTGGTACTTAACGTTTAGCAAGGTACTTGTTGCAAGAAAGGATTTTAAATCCGGGTCATCCAATTTCGGTTTATTCTGTTAAATAATTCTATTTAATTTACTTCTAACATAAAATGATCATTGATTATTATCTAATCACTGGAATAACTAGTAATTTGTGTTTTGTGAAACGTTATTGTTATTACCACAACTATTAGGGACATATAGAACCAGTTTCTATTCCATTTTTAGTTTTAGAGTTAAAAACATCTTTTGAAAATACTTTAAAACTATTGTATTACGAGGAAGCTGATATTGTGATATTATTAGTGTTTTGTCTCTCAATAAGGCCAATAAAATATGCTCGTTATTTATGGAATATAATAACAGTAATCAATACAGTGTTAAATATTAAACATAAATGTGCTAAATATTTCTGTTTGGTTCTTTATGAAATAATATAATTCTCTAATTTTTAATCAATAATACTTAGTCAATATGATGAAAGAGTATAAACTAGACAACCAAAAAATCAAGCATGACTTTCAGAAAATGATACCAGTTTTTTATTGAGAAGTCAATTGAGTCTCGCCTCAAGTTTACCGGTCTATCAACTACATCATGTGTTAAGATATGTGTAACAGGTTTTGAAGGTTAAGTGTTAAAATAAAACAAGAAGAAATAGTTTTGCCTTAGGTGTATCAGTGTGCACCTAGACATTGAATTGTTAGATGTGCTAGAGTCTGAGCACATAGTTTGTGCAAATTTTGAGATGAAACCTGATTGTGAAATACATAAAAAATTTCATGGTTATTTGAGCTCACCAGGGCGTTAAAATGTTATCAGGTAGGTTTCATAGTTGCACATGTTATCCCAGGCCCACCCGGTTATCATTGTTCAGGTTTCATACGATTTACATGTTAAATCGCTTGTATAAATGGCGCGTTGCGGATATTATATGAATTAATTACAAGAGTTCAAATATAAAAGTGCATTTGTCTCTAAAGAGGCATTTTGTTTCTTCACAAGGGATTTTTCTGGATGTTTTGCTTTCAGCATGATATGGAGTTCCCAGGTCGTTTGATTTGTCCATCGGACCACTATTTTGTTTTATACCAATTAGATTTAGGATAACGTACATATAGTTTTATACTTTGTGTTTATTTATTATTATATAGCACGCAGAGAGCTTCTGTAAATTGCATCATTCAAGTTGAAGATTTGGAAAATAATTTATGATCAGTATTTTGTGAAATTTTGTTATATTGACTGAGTAATTTGATTATCACTTTGGCAGGTGGCTTTAGATGTGTGTGTGAATAACAATAAAGTTGAATTACAGAATACAAAAAACTTTTGGATATAGTATCGATTACAATTTTAAAGTCTTTCAAATTTGGAATGAACAACATATGTGATAAATTTAAGACCTTTGCATCCCGATTTGCTTGAAACATAATTAATATATCCAAGTTTTATTCGCATTGCAAACAGTTTGTTTAAAAATGACTACTATTGAGTACACGTTGTTTGTTTATTTTGTTAAGTATGTTTTCCAATTTTCAGATATTAGTTATTTCCTGGTGTCAATTATGTTTGAAGGAAAAAGTTTTCTACGAATCACGTCAAACTCACAACTTCATTGTGATACGATACTTATACGTATTGTTTTCGGCTTCAATGATCGCTCGACATATGAGTCCCAGTCAGGACGGGATCAAAATATAATGATAACGATTATCCATTCTAGTTATCTTCTAGGTTGAAAGTTGGTGACCATTAAGAAATAATTCACGTAACCAGTGATTTATGACTATTTTACCACGAGCTGGTTATTTTTGTCGCATCATTATATCCAGAGCGGCAATCTGGTTTCACTCGTAGTTGTTTTTATCTACAAAGTCATTTGAATTCATTGCAATTTACTTGATCATGAATGAAACCGGTTAAATGTATTATTAATAATTGATGTTTCCTATTTGTTGTAAAATATCCTTAGAAGATTTATTATTTCAACATACTAATAATCTTATTATTTCACAGCTCCAAACCATTTAGGTTTACCTTGCTTGGTACTTTCTGTTGTTCTTGTACTGTTGAAGTGTAATTGTCGTGAATTTTAGTTATACACTGCATTGAAGTCCTCTTTTACATACAGGAACTACAAATATCTATATACGCCCAAGTCAAATATTAAAAAATAAAGAATAACATTCAATTTGCCTTTTTACAACAAACTTCAAAAACAAACCTTTTTATTGACAATATAAACACTGAACACCAAAAGTAATTTGATAAATTGATAAATACACATGTAGGATTTACAAAAGTTTTTTTTCTTGTGACTACCAATGTACGTAAAAATCAACAAGAAAGTACGGTACAAAGATTGTACGCTATCAATTAAATCGAAATATATCTGGACATATTCTGGCATCTCAAACAGTCACCAAGGACAGCTAAAATTAAAGGGAGACAAATACAAATTATTGCAATCCATCCCGTTCGTGTAGACGCTCTTCGATTGTCTTTTGCTGAGATTTTGCTGAGATTTATAAGCTGTTGTCTGTTTCCGGTCGCCAGTGATGTTTGCTTTTAGTTCTACTATATGATTTTTAAGATGTATTAATAATTCTTCCTTCGTGAGGTTAATCAGTTCGCTCCATTTATTGCCTACAACAGAACAAGGACAGAAGCAGTCTTGGCGGTTGTTGATATTGTCGAACAATATTGTAGTATTTTGATTTTGAGGTACACTGCTGTTGGCACCCGAAGCATCTCCTTCAACAAGTATGGAATTTGTCATCGGTGAAGTTGTAAAGGAAGCAGTCTTTTGATAATCTGTATTTGCATCTGTAGCTACTGTCAACATCTCTGATGTATACGTGGGATTTGTTCCCTCCTCTGAGCAGCTTTTTCCAGATATAAAGGCAGAAGTATCGACTATGGAATTATCTAAAAGTGTGTTTAAAATTATTGTTATAATTTGATATACAAAATGCAATAACGCATATCAAATTTATATAATTGACTATGACAGACGCGCGATTAGTTTAATAACATAAGTGTAGCTCACATAAGAATAATTGTAACTAAATATTAAAATGATGAAGAGATTTTATCACAAAAATTAAAAAACGTCATGCAAAAACGGCTAAAGTCATTTATACAATGATAATAGTTCCTTAATCTTCAGTACGATTCCATTAAACACGAGGTTTGTTTAGAAGATTTGTTATTACCATGACTCTGCAATACATCACACAGTTATTTATTGATTCTGCGTGTGGACATATTTTTCAAGCAAAATTAATGCACCTGATCTGGGAAACATCAAGAAGCCATTCAGACATAGTATCAACTCATCTGACATACGATTTTTGAATATTAAATATTATAATGTTTTAGATTTCTGAACATATATGTTAATGTATTACCAAAAAATATGACCAGATAATGTCGTATTAAATCGGCACAAATAAAGACCTCGTCCATGGCCGTTGTTGCTTTTTGTTGTCGTCTGTAATTTCGTTTTGTTTTTGGCAATAACGTTTTCTCTTTTTTTAATTTAATTGCTAATTATGATTTTTATGCATAAATAATCTACTTTTATAACGTTAACTTCTGATAGGTAGATACGTTTTATGAAAAATAGGGTAATATCTTCGCAGTTTTATTCTCAAATGTTTCAAACTTAAGACAAAAGCAGTCTAGTAAATACTGTTCAATGCTCGACTGAATCGAAATAGTCAGTCGCGTGTCTCATCTCCCACAGTCGTGTTTGCGATGTTACACTTACCAGTATCAAACGTCCACTCCGCTGTCTGCATGCTCCGTATGCCAACAAAATCAACGGCAAATAGAAAAAATCCACCATTGGAACTCTTAACTTCATATCCTGGTTTACTTCAAATCCAATGCCAAACGATAATTTTAAGTTCATCTATGAGATCCAGAATTGACGCTTTTAAGATGTCTGATATAGAAACGTTGTCATGTGTACATTCTGTTGAACAATACCCAAAATATATATCATCAATTATAAGAACATACCTTGGAAGAAATCATGTACATTGGTTTGACAATGCTAGCCTAGCATTTCCACATGACTTTACAGAAAAGTTTAATGTCTTTCGAGCAGTGTGAGACAATTTGTTTCTGTTAATACTCCGAAAAAACGTAGTGTGTTCGTCCGTGTAAAATACCGTGTCACAGATTGAATCTATAAATAAAATACCATGTACAACTTTGCTTTAAAATTTAAAATACACATTAAAATTGACGTCAACCAATTCCTTTAAAATATTATATATATTCTACCTAAAACATCTGAATTAAATGCCAGTCTGTCTAAAACAAACCTGAATTCAGTGAGAGTCTGTCTAGAGTATATGGTTTAATCTCTCTCTTAAATTTTCAGTAAATGTTTTGACAAAAGTATTTACCACAAGTTTTGGTTAATTAATTAAGAATAGGCTCTATAAATTATATTGACTTTACCGCGGGTATGCCCTTTAAGCCAAATACTTTACCCCAAGCTTTACTTAGGTTTACCGAGGCCAACCCGTAATAAAAGTAGTATATATCGATTTAACCAAAATGTAAAGTACCTATCATACCACGTGAAATATGGGTACATACCAATATTTACAACAGTTTTGCAGGTCCCGGTGTTTCATCGGATAAACCATCTTTTTCCTTCTAGAGTGAAACAGATATAACACAATAATAGGTAAACGTACATAGCACACTGTTGAAATAAAAAATAATTGGCCCCCAGTCGGCTTAAAAAGTTGGCATTGATACTCTTGGAAAAGGGGATTTTTAAAAACTAGCGTGTGTGCTTTAGTTACGTTTGTTACTGTAATGTAACGAAAAATAGAACATGTTTATATATTTCACAAGCAAAAGTAACTCGACGCGTGTTTAATTAGAGGCAGGCACTGTTACTCGTCCGGACCACCTGAATGCACCCATGCTTTATATTGGGTTCGGATAACTCTTTCTTTTTTATGATTTGGTTTTTGTGTTGCGCTGTTTGTCTTTATCCGGATGTGTAATTGTCCCTTGACTTTCGGCTTGTCTTGTTCTGTCGGTTTTCTTTGCTGTTTTTCTTATCAATTGAAAACAGCGAAAGCATGGTTAGCTATTCCACAGCAAAATAGGGTGCAGTATTTGATGATTATGAGGTAAACTTTCACAAAGCTGTGAAAAATTAAAAATAAATATAAGTCTACATAATGCTTTCAAGTCGGAAAGTAGAAAGCCTTTAAAATCAGCGAATATTAATTTATTAATTGAATGTTAAACTTCCATAACTTTCAGACAGCAGAATTGCAGCTACATTCATAACAATTGCAATGTTAATAATAACAACATACAGAACACTGATGAAAAAGTAAAAAAAAGAAAGCAAACAAAGCCTCATTGGGAAATATGAAAATAAATGGGTAGACAATGTTAATGTCACTGTAAGGGAAGGGTCTAAAATGTAGCCTCAGCCTTTTTTTAGCGACTACAACGAGACAACTGTTGTCACCACCTACAAAGCCGTCTTTGACGCGCAACGAACCTCTATGGTCCGCGGTCAGTCTGTCGGCATTATCACCTATCAGATCTCAAACGAAAGGGGTTTCCTTAACCACTACTGAGCTGCCCTGTGTGTCGAGCACTGAAAACCCTCCAAGAATGCTCTAAGGATGTAAAATGAATATACACGTTTTATTGCTTCTGCCAATATTTCATTGTTGGCGTCTTATGCGGTTTACACTTTTCAACGTTACTACCAAGCTTCCTCTAATCACTATGAACTATGTTATCGACCAAGCTTCTAGAGAAAGGATGCTTAAAAAGACTCAAGTATGTCTTGGAAAATTATATTGTCGATATCATGATTTTTTCTAAATTTTCAACCATAATTTAAATGCTGTAATTCCGGCTCTTGATATTAATTTACCCTGTATGTGATAAACAGCAAGCATGGCGGATGCCTGTAATGCTGCATTTAATGTTTAAACATTCTTATTCTACCCTAACTTTTATAGACGATGTTTCAAGCCAGTAGTAAGTCATCAAATCCTTCTTATTTGTCTCTTTCTACACCAATTTTTAAAGAGTAGACTCATTGTAGCCGCTACAAAAGGGGAAATTCTCCACCCCTACACTAAAACTCCATACTCCAAATTCCAGTGGCAGTCAAAATTGTGTTTCCCCGTGTCCCATCCCACCATTTTTTCCGTTGATTAATTGTTTGTTTGTTGACTTGTACTTGTCCTGAATATAGCTGTGATACTGGGACGTAAAGCAAACATTCAATCAATCAATAAATCTATCTATCAATCATATGAAAAATAGCATAGCAAACCGACCGATCAACAAGAGCCAGAAGTCAAGGGACAGTTACAAATTCGGATATTGACAAACGCAACACAAAACACAAAAAAAACCAAAGACAATTATCTGACCCCAATAAAAACCATAGGTGCACTCAGGTGCACTCTGTTGGTGTCTTTAATTTCAAGCTCGCTAGTGAAATTGAATGTGAAAAGGCACCAAATTTAGTATTGTTTAGTGGCAAAACGACATTAATATAGCGGAATGTTAAATTAAAGGTCTGTGCCAGTGATTTTTCTTTCTTCTTTAGCAGGTCTTCTAGGAAATCAGCCTCATAGGAGTACAAAAACAGGTCTGCGAGGAGAGAAGCACAATTATTACCCATGGGAATACCAACAGTCTGTTGAAAAACATGTCCACCAAACATGACAAATATGTTGTCGATCAGAAAATCTAACATAAGACAGATTTGGTCTTCAGTATATTTAGTGTTAGATTTAGTCATTGCTGACAAAGTAAGTTGTGTCATGACTAATTACCAGGTATTAGATATCGTCTCTTTCCGTTTTTCTTGAAAAAGCAACGTTTTATAAGATCTTTAAGCCGGGTTTTAAGCTGTATATGAGGTATGGTCGTATAGAGTGTCGAAAAATCAAATGTTTTATTGTTGTTACAATGGGAAAGAGATCCAGACCTCACAATGTCTATCAGGTCTTGAATTTTTTAATATCCACATTTCATTTATCCCACTCCTGGAGTAGAAAGTGTCACTGTATTTTTGAAGTCCCGTTTTTACTGTTGTTAAAATCGTGGTCAGGAGTTGCGATAGTGTTTTGGTAGTATACTTTGACGATCCTGCTATGAAACGTTGTTTGTGTGGATTTTTGTGAAGTTTTGGTACCCAACACAATATGGGGAGATCACAATCTCCGACTTTGATTTTGAGACCAAAGGATTACAATACCGATTTGTGATTTTCAATAATCTCCTCGTTTGTGAAGTTTTGGTACCCAATACAATATGGGGAGATCACAATCTCCGACTTTGATTTTGAGACCAAAGGATTACAATACCGATTTGTGATTTTCAATAATCTCCTCGTTTGAAAGCAGTGAATGTGCAATTAGGATTGCCAAGTGAACTGTTTATGCCTACCTCATTAATTAAACACTCTATGTAATGTTTTTGCAGATAAAAATAATGTTGTTAAGGGCCATTTTTGCTGGCAAAACAATATATTTGTCATGAATGTCGGACAAAGTTTTAAGAACATCAAGATTTCTGAAGATTGATGATGCTTTAGTACTCATAGACCTTCTTAAACGACTTATTCTTATTTGAATCAATGACCACAAGGCCTTTACCCACTCGGACAAGGTATCAACCTCCTGCTTTGCCCATTTTCTGGCATAGTCCTCTATTGAATCCATCAATAATTTCCAGTTGATGGATTGAGGTTCACTGTACTTTGGTCCTTTGGACAAAATATTGCGGAGTCTTTCATTGTTGACAATATTAAGATCTCCAGTTATCACGTGACCTGAAGGACTATATATGAATTCGGAATTGTTGCAAGATCAGTCGCGGGGTTTGGCTTTGAAGTCATGGATAAAAAA
Organism: Limnoperna fortunei; assembly: GCA_944474755.1. Lineage (NCBI taxonomy): Eukaryota > Metazoa > Mollusca > Bivalvia > Mytilida > Modiolidae > Limnoperna > Limnoperna fortunei. The sequence continues at coordinate 18,776,702 of OX104119.1, read as the reverse complement.
ATCCTGCAATACACGTTTGTAATTGAAAATTCGGGGTGCAATGGGGGTAGTATAGGTATAAGATATAATTGGAATGGATTTGTATTTGAAGTATGGTGGAATTTTGGAAGTAACAGACTTGTGATACAATATATTACCAAGATTGATAGCATCTATGCCGTTGTAATGAAAGAAAGGAACGAAGCTCTTCTTCATCTTTTCGTGTGTTAACAGGTTTGACCAATCTGTGTTTTCCAATGTCTAAAACAATAGCTCCTAATCTATAGAGTGAACGAAGGTGACTGGAGACATTCTTTATAAAGAGAATTAGTGCTTTAAGTGGAACAACGGAGTACAATTAAGTGCGAATATGACGTCCTAGTGGTTTTTGAACAAACGGTAGTAGGCCATTTATAGATACATCATGTAACAAAGGTGATGTATTGTAACGATGACCATGACTACGTTGTCGCCTGTGAATGTGATTGAAAAGGCCCATCACATTCACATTACTGCATCCAGGACTGGAAAGGTTACCATACTATCGACTTTGTCATGGCACTTTTATGGTATTGCAGTGCCTAATTTTCTGATCCAGTATCCTTCTTTTTGTCTACGTAGTGTACTTAATTCATGATTGTTAGAATGATGGAAGATATTTTTTAAGGATGCTGACCTTCATAGACAGAATAGATTGGTCTGGCTGATTGAAATGTTGATATACCGCAGGAAACTTGTTGGTATTAATTCCTGAATGGTGTCCACATATAAGTTTGTTGAGTCGCCCTTTTGTTTCTCCAACATAAATAAGTCGGCATAAGTTGCATTCTAACGCGTAGACAACGGTTTATGATTTACAATTCAGATCACCAAAACTTCTGGTGTGATATGTTTTGTTTGTTAAATAACTTGTAAATGTAGTATCTGTTATTAAAATATTACAAGTTCTTGGATTTAAATTTAGAGATGGTGCAGTGTTGTTCATCGTCCTTATAGTTAAAGATATCATGTAACTGGACGGAACATGGGCGAATATTGTTCATTTGATCAGAATTTTTATACTGGAGTAGACTATTAACCGATTGAACATAAGTCAAATTAGACTTAATTAAGACACATGCCTTCAAGGAAAACGCCGTGTTCATGTTGCCGTCAGTTCCGGACCTTTTTATCCCTTGCGACGTCCGAGCCAGCATATCTGACGTTTTCTTGTACATCATGCTAAAAAGCTACAGGGCAGATGATGTCCTCAGGGACAAATTGTCCACTAGTAGTGACATCGACCCAGTGGTAATAAGAAAAATAGCAAAAAAGATCGATCGAACAAAAAGAGCCAAAAGTCAGGGGACAGTTACAAATCCAGATATAGACAAACGCAACACAAAAACCAAAAACACAAAAAAACAATAAAAACCAAGAGAGTAACCCGAACCCAATAAAAACAAAGGGTGCACTCAGGTGCTCCGGACGAGTAAGCAGTGCCTGCCTCTAATTAGACACCCGTCAAGTAGATCTTATCTCGTGATGCAGTAGTCAGAAATAAACACAAAGTAGTTGTTAAAATTTCCGTGTGAATCACTTTAAAATTTTGAAATTATATCTTGACAGAAATGTGTCTTATTGTTTTATTAAATGTAACTGTCAGAGGTAAGTTGTGTTTCTGCATTGTAAGAATATCAAACGAAGATATAACCAGACATAGTTACATAGATGCCTTTAATACATACCGGGGATTTCAATAACAAGCAGTGTCCCTCAATACAGTTAGACCTTACGTTTAATATTGTGAAAATATGTACCAAAAATGATACATAAAACTAAATTGTATCCCTATTGCCATGGACAACGATGATATGAGCTAAAAGAAAAAAGAATGAATAATGTACACTAGTCTCATATTATTTGAAACGGTATATGATTCATACATTTATAATCAGCTTTTGTGCGTCTCAATAAGCACATCTCCATAACATTCAAATTTAATAGTCATATGTTGAATTTATTGGATGTCAAGAAATCTAATTCATCAATTATAAATTTTGTATTACTATATTTGTTCGAGCTATAGCAGGCCTAAGACTTTGCATTAACTTCTCAATGAAACATCAACAAAAAGATGACATAAAACATTTTAATGCACCTACCTTCCTAAAACACAAATGTCTGAAATGTAGTGTTTACATTTAGACAAATGGCTTAAGTTTAGTTTTAAGAATAAAGATGAGCACTGGCTTTTATTTAAGATGTTCATCTATTAAACCCGTATTAAGATCAATAAACCTATTAGTTGTCGTTGAGTTGGTATATTAGTTTTGTTCTTATTACTTTTAACACCGTTGTAGCCATACTTAGACTGTTTTATTATCATTAAATATGTTTTTGTAAGTCATGGTTGTGACTTTCCATGTCTAAACGTTTACCTCCCTTTATATCAAATATAGCAAATACGGGTGCCGTTACGGTGTAGGAAATTTTGATCTAGTTTTCGTTATGAATTTTTTTTTATCAGCAATTTATTTCAATTCAATTTATACATATTTGAAACCGAAAATACGCCTAAATTTATCATTTCTGCCGATTGTTTTTATATTTAAATTTCTTACCACAGATTCTTACAACAGTGATTACAAAATTGTTGGTATTTTATGCCCAAGCTTATGATATATGTCCTCGTGTTTGTTTTTGCTGAAGTGTTCTGTCATGTCTTGAATTTTAAGATTGATGTAAGATGATCTCATTTTCTTATATAGGAACTATAACCATCTTATTATATTTCAGTATTAATGTACGCAAATCATAATTTATTATTAAATATTTCATTTTGAAATTAAAGGTTAAGTGAACACTACACAATGTTCGACGGTTTTATAATAACTAGTCGTGTGCCTTTTTTTTACTGTAATACTTTACAATTTTCAAACGTCTATTCATCAGTCTTGAGACTCATTCTCCAATTTGGAATTCACCATGTGACATCTTATATAACTATTTATTCTCTGTTGATATTTTCTTTAATACGAAACGCCCGGTGACGAATTGTAATGGGCGACGTATTGTTGGCTATAACGCTCTATGTGCAATAAAAAACCCTTTTTTAAATTTTGAAAACGGGTTTGGATTTGAACCCTTTTAAGCAAAAATGGGACGAAGTTCAAAGACGGTTGACTTAAGAGCAGCCGAGTCAAACAAATGCAGCTGACTTTTCGCTACCATTTTAAAAAGTATGGGCACGTTTTACACTGGTGTTTCTAATTCGTCTGATAAACTCCATGCACCGAACATAAGCCGCTGTTATATGTGCGAGTGATGGATATACACGTTGTTGACTGAAATGCCCTAAGATGCTTTGAACGCTGTGATATTCTATAATTGCAAACATAATAAAAAACATCATATCATATAGACAGTAATTCATTCATTATATTTTTAAAATTAATTTTAATTATTAAATTTTAAGTATCATGTTAAAATAAATGTCCGTGGAACTTCTTGTGACGTTTTTTTTTTGACGTTCAGTGTATATTTAAATTAATCGGTATATACAAATAAAGGGTTCGGTACAAATCATTTTACCAAATGATGATAACTTAATTTAAATGCATTCGTACACTACACTACACGATATGTAATCTACACTTACCATAACTTTCCGAACATACATGTCGGTTAAAACGAGATAGGACAATTATTAAACGGCATTTAAAGAATCGACATAACATTGTACACTTTGTTGGAGCGATCAAGTTATGTAAACATTGCCACATCGAGTAATGTAATCGAATAAAGTAGGCGAGAATAAGTATCAGTAAAACTTTAAATGTAAGATTTGGGCGCTTTTACAAAATCAAACAGATCGCGGAATATGACATTTTGTTTTAGTTAGGTTGAACCCAAGTTAAGTTAAGCTATATCCTGTTAGCCTTAATACCAAGAAGCATGTCGGCCATATAGGGAATTGTTTATATGTTAGGGAACATGTCAAGCTTCGACTTATATTTTCTGTTATATTTGCTATACTGTCAACTGTTGATTTCTAAAATGTTCGGTTATCATACGGTCTTATAATAAACATGTGTCCTAAGCCGTTCAGCAGTTATAAATAACTACAAAAGTGATGCAGCTATACTTTCAATATCCACTAACAAGTGCAAATTTTAGACTTATAGTCTTCGTAGTACTGTAAGATTTGATTAACCGTAATACATCGTAGTAAATTGTTTAAAACAGTCACACCTTTTGAAAAGACGTCGAGGTCGTTTATGCTAAAACGCTGAAAAATTATCAACGTCAGTTAATACTGATTGAGGATTTCACTTTCAGAGAATAACTTAAAATATTCACAAATTGCAAAACCTCAGTTTCGAAAAATGTCAGACTAAGGCCTCCTAAAGAATAACGCCGCTTATATAGCATAGAGGTTAACAGAAAGGCGTGTCCTTGTTTCCTTATTTGTAATAGAACCGTAAAATTAAAACGAACAAGTTCCATGTTTTCTTTAGCACTTAAATATTGCAGCTTCACATCAGTGCAAGGGCAAATTCGCTTAGTGATTAGACAATCCGTTCTTTTGAGAAATATATCTATTTTTAATTTAAGCAAAATTTTAGTTTCCTTTCCTCACTAAGAAACCACATTGGGAGGGATCCTAATGCTCGACAAATAGAGCAGATCAGCTCGTCCCTGGTTGCGTATAGGGGAGACGCTATGATGGGGTTGTCAGGTCATAATACTGAAAGCCTGTCCGCTGATTGTAATGGGTGACGTTTTTGAAGAGTGCCACCCTACATGCAGGATAAAGACCTGTTTTGTAGATTTCTAAATAAATAGGCTCATGGTATCCGCTAAAAAAAGGTTAAATTTTTCACCCTTACCTAACACTCCATACTTGTCCTGTGACAGTCGAAATTGTATTCCTATGTCCAATCCCATCTCTTTCTTTCGTTGATTTATTGGTTATTAACTTGTTCTCGTCCTGAATATAGCTAAAATAATGTACGCCTGACGTTAAGCAAACATCCAATCAATCAATCTTCACTAAGATTCTACTTTATATAAGATAAATTTAAGACTGCACTTCTAGGTTGGTTTTACAAAAATTTGTAAGGCAGTATAGGCAGTCTGGAATATTTACTAACCCTTTATGCTATGTTATTTAAAAAAATAGATCATGTGATAATTTTACTGAAGCATGAATATAGATTTAAACTGCCAAATACCTTTTGCAGATATGAGTCTTTCTGATATTTTAGACAAAAATATAAAATGAAAGCCAGTTAGTGAGTAGTGCTCTTTTACTATACAAATATATTTAGTTATTTCACTCCAACAAATCACATGTCGACGAGAAAAAAACAATTATAGCGGTTACTGAGGTCAGAATTATACCAATAGAACTTGTAAGCCTGTTGTTCCTGTTGTAAATTTGCAATTTCTTTGACAAAATAACGCAGTTTGAGGCGTTTTTGTTGTATTAATTATGCTTTATACAGCTTTTTACAGATTTTACAGCTTTTAATTACTGATCAGAGAGAAAAGGACCCATGAAAGGTGTAAAATATCGTTTATATATTGTTTATCGATGTTTACATGAGATATCTTATATATTGTTGTTATACCGTATATACTTTCTGTGATAGCGTTTCAACATTACTAGTCAATATTTCATACAACTTAAATGTAAACTTTACTGTGGAATATAAATTTGAATAGCAATAAAACATATTTGTTGTGATAAAATATTCGTGTTGTTCTAAAGCATATTGTGCTAAAGCCTTGTAATTTGCAAAAACAAAAGCTCGATCTTTTCTTTTAAAACTCTGTATGAATTTTTCTTGATACTTAATCTTAATACAATATAAATTGAGATGTTCAACGTTTCATACAGATAAACCTGAAGGTCCAGATTAACATCACGAAGGATTTGGTTTCTAAATTGTTGTCACGAAAACGTTTAACACACTTTGACAAAACTATGCATTGTAAATTGATAAGAAATCATGGCTTTATCTGAAGATTTGTTCTGTATTTTATTATTTCCGAACGATTAGGCATGTTGCGATATCGTGCCCTGTGCGAAGTAATATGAAAAAAATTTAAAAAAAAACAGATTAAAACATTGTAAGTCTTTTCTATTAATAAATACGACTTGTTTGCACATGGCGATGAATAAGTTGGCGGGTGTCTAATAACTGGCAGGAAATACATACTAGTTTGAATCAGCTGAGTACCCAGCTTTGTATTGGGTTCAGGTTACTCGATTTTTGTAGTTGTTTATTGTTTCTTCCTGGTATCGTAGATCTCGGTCTCAATCCGGTTTTTTAACTGTTCTGTGATTTTCAATTTTTGTTGATCTATCTGTGGTCATACTGTTTTCTTCTTCTCGTTCAGTCTATAGCTGAAATCTTCTCGCCAAACGTTAATTTAACAATCAATCAGTCAATCAAATAATGGTCATATTTAGCGTAGTATTAAGGAGTATGGAACAAAGCTCTGTTCCAGCGATTGCTTGGTTATCATCGGCTGGGTTATAGTACCGTGAAGTTGAGCGGGCGGAGACAATATTGTATCTATTGTTTGTAATCAACCCCTCTTACAGTTTTTAAACCAGGTCTCTGAAACTTCAAAGAATGATTGCAAATGTATTGAAGTTGTGTACCTGCTATTATGCAATTGTTTAAAGCTTTTTGTAATTTTCAAGGGCCTCGGTTGCCGAGTGGTTAAGGTAGTTCGTATACTATGATCACGGTCTGCCAACACTGAGGTTACATAGTCGAATCTCACTGGCATGGTGTACTCGACTACAATCATAATTGACAAGAATTGCCAATTTTCCTTAAAAAAGGTCAAGGGATTTCTCCGGGTTCTCCTGATTCCTCCCCTATAAAAACTTCGCGTCATGATATAGCTGAAAAATTGCTGATATAATTGTGTGTTCAATTCGATATGTGACAGGCTTTTACATAACAGGAAGTGGTGTTAAATATTAATCAAACACACAAACGAAACTAGTTCACCAGACTTGGAAACTTAGTCATTTTTCAGAACATTTGCAGAAGGCGGTACCTATTTTGTGTGACCAAATCCAAATTTTGTTTTCAACCCAGATCTCTAAAACTTCACAGAACGTTTGCACATGTATTGCAGTTGTTCACCTGCTATTATGGAATTGTTCCCGGATTTTGTCATATTTATCAGACTTAGGAATTAAGTAATTTGTCAACATTTACAGAAGAGGGTACCTATTGGGTGTAATTAACACCTCCTTGAGTTTTCCGGAAGACAAAACATATGATAAAATGAAGATAGTTACATTTGTACGAATCATATTGTTTTGTTTAGATCCTTTTACATTTTCAAAACAAAAATCCCAAACTTTTGAGCAACAACATTTTATAAATACATTTGCTTTACAACCCGGCTATGTTGGACCTTTGTGATTGATTTTGGAAATAATTTTACGCTCATTCATTCAGTAAAAATGGATTCAATAATAAACCTAATAGCTAACCTGGCACATCTGAAAAAAGTGAGCGATATGATTACAAACTACTTGTGAGCCTCAATTTCGTGTGTATATAATATAGCACGAAAGTCGGTATGAATAAGTGGTAAGTATCAATAAAAAACGTTATCTAGAAACATTACACAAGTATTTATTCAAATACAAAGAAAAAGTCAATTTGATAGTCACTGTATAGTATTTTATGGATGGTTTATGGATGCTGTTTCATTAAGAATACTCCTTTTGACAAATAATACTTAAAAGGTAAAAAGGTTATTAATCATTATTCTTATTATTTTGAATTTCGTTGCATATCATAACATTTGAAATTAAATAGAAAAATGGTAACACACTCAGATGTTCAAACAACAGATAATCTTTACGAATTAAGCGGCAATTGCCATTTTGATGATGATATAATGCTTTGTTTGCAGAGACGCATCGTCGTGAATATTATTTTCTTACCACTGTATATGTTTTAAGAATAGAAGTTATATGGAGTAGGCAGGATCATAATTCGGGCAGAGAAAATCCTCTATTAGTTATATATATATATATATATATATTATTGCGCATAATTCTTTGTTTTACTTTGTTTATTAATTTTGCGAGTACCTTATAAGCAGAATGCCGTGGATTATATTCAGACTTCAAAATGTCTACTCTTAAAATACAATCGGTGTTATACTTGGTACATAAGAGAATGAGAGAGAATTGTTAAGACAAATATTTCTCTGTTGATTATTACATTGACACGCAGTCACAGAATGATTAAGCCTTTCGGAGATTATGGATAAATTTACCACCTAAAAATCTTTTTAAGTGGTTTCTAAATTGTGTCTCGGACAAGACTTCAGCTGGAAAGAACCTATGAATATATTTTGGTTAGGTGCTTAGTCCTGTAGGTCATACAAAACATAACACCTTTTTCGGACAGTGTCCCTGCCCTCACCCTTCTCTGCTGACGTACTATCGCAGTTTAAAGTAAAAATTTAATTAATAAACGCACCTTGTTTTAAGAGTTATACTTCCTTTATCAGTGTTGTTATCCTAATTCCCATTTTCCCTATTTGAAACCCCCTTGTAATACGACCAATGAAAACTAACGACCATGACCTAAAATAGTCACGTTGATATACAGTTTGCAATGGCGGAAAATATTCAAATGTATTCAAAATGTAGAGAAACTGTATTGGTTTAAAAGCCGTGCGGTTAGTTTCCATAATTGACGGTACTTCCGAGCACTCTAACAGTGCCTCCGAATTTCGGTGCTTATTTGACGTCTTACATGGTAATCGTGACGTCACATAAATGTCTATATATTTGATTGTCAGTTTTTAAATAGAACGTTTCACAGATTGCAAAACTTTTTTTGATATTTTTGTTGTAATTCAAAAAACCTTTTTTTGTTATCGATGTCAAATTTTTTACGTCTACCTTTAAAATTAATTTTTTTTTCTCCATTCACTTTGTGACATTGTTTTGACAGATTTTGATCACGTGACACATAATTGCCGTAGAGCTCACTGCTCCTTGAGCTATGCTCTCTATAATGTGCATACTTACACTTTGATCGCTACCTCATAGTGAGTGTGTCGGAATTCGCTAACACTTGTTATTACATAAATAGTATTTTGCAGGTTTTTAATTGGTATAAAAACTATTTTCGGTCCATGTTTTAGTCGTAACAGTATTAAAAATGCATCGAAATATAGTTATTTTTGCCCGCTGAATGCGCGGTCAAGCGGAACGCAATATTGACTTGTTTTAAAAAAAGATCAAAATGTTCAGTAGCCAATCAGAAATAACCGTCTTAATCCCAATCATTGAATCAATGTATCTGATTCATCTATGCGTTGGTAACGCAATAATCTTGTCAATAACAATAGACTTTTAATATATTTGCTACGATAGAAGAGGATTGTTGCTTTACTTATGTCATAAAACAATTACTTACTTTGAAATTTGTCGCTATCAGTATTTCTCAACCCCAAAAATTATAGATTCATTTTCTCTGGTTGAGAAATCCCGATAGCGACCTTTAAAAGTCAATAATTGTATATTATCTCCATCCGTCACCTTTTTCTCTTATAGACTGTCGGTTACCTTGTATAACATAAGGGATACCATATTTCAAGATTACTCTGCCAAATGCACAGGAGTTGCCCGAGATTTTTTTTTATTCTTGAGGCTCGTATTTATTTATTGTGTGCGTTAAATTTGCATTTGTCTCATTTTTGCATGGTTTCCCGCCACTTGTCTTTCTGATTTCCATCTGACATCATGGCTTGCATCATTTGCTTTCATTTCGCGTATTTCCCTTTACACACCATAGATCTTTCCATTTTTTATGTATAACGTGTCGCAAAATAAAGAAAACCAAGCAGTAATAGATATTTTGTTTTGGTAGGTCCAAATTCAAGTACGTGCTTCAAGTAAACAAACATAAAAATATTGCAATTATAGTTCAAAAAAACGTCAACATCACTTCCATAAGCAAATGCAATGATGGATGATTTATTGTGGTCCTCTTCACCAAATACAAAATAAATTCAATCACAGTCACAAATGTCCTGTAATAAGCTCCGAAAAATGGAACAGGTTTAAAACTACAATTACTATCCGTCAGTCTTTGGGCCATTGTTTGTATATGAATTATCAATTTTGAATTTAAAAATGTTAACTTGTTTGTCCAACCTGCATTACAAATATAGTTTATAAACTACGTTAAAACTGTAACTTTTTATAATGACTAAATGATCTGTTTGAGTCTTAGGGAAATGTGTTTGTGGATTGTCTATATCGAACTAAATTGTTTATATAATCTGCATTACAGAAAAAATTTAATCGGCACCGCCAGCGAACCCGGTTGCAGATTGTGCTTTCGCGTACACACGATCTGTTTCTGTCAAATGTGAAAAAAAGTACATGTGTGCGTCTGGTAGTAACCAGAGGAAAAGGAATACTTATTTAAAGCGGCTAGTACTTCGTTATTTTTGTATATATGTATTTTTGTGTTAACGTTGATTGTTACAAAAGCAGCTATAAGATAATATCCTCTTTTTTCACATGTGAATACTCCTTCGTTTCGGACGGTTGATAAATCATGGATTCCATGCCAAGTTATTACTGACGTAAACGCTATTACTGCATTAGCAGGAACACTTCCAACTGACGTCCACGTCGACAGCAAGGCTAAAAAAAGAAGCACTTTATAAGCCATATATACTAGTATATACGAATATAACAGATAATAGGATTGATTGATTGATTGATTGATTGATTGATTGATTGATTGATTGATTCATGTCCATCGAGCAATACTTTAGCTTTATGCAGGACGACAACGAGTTAACATACAATTAATTTAGCGGAAAAATCGCTGGGGTACAATGAGCCTACTTTTATTCGAAATGTACAAAAAAGGGTTTTAAATTTCAAGGAGCGTGGAACTCTACAAACGCCTCACCCTATACGGCTGCCCTATCCGGTAGTTAAGGAAGCGCTTGAAAGCCGCGAATAAGGTTTTTAGATTTGCCGCAAAAAAACAATTCTTCACTTTGTATAATAGTCTTTACTTTAAATTACACGTCAATTTTGTCTTGCAGATTTAACAGAAACACTGTAATATGATTTAAAGATTTTTAAAAATATTTGTAATCGACCTGTAGAGAAAGTAACTGTGGAAAATTCTTTAGTTTTAAACTTTTATTAATTGTGTCTAAGCAACACGATTAGTATATAACTGAAAATCAATTAAAGGTTATCTTCTACACATCATGCTGGTGTTCGTTTCATTTGATATAAGGAATGGTCAGCTCCTTGGGTCGTACTTGACGTCCAGTTTTAAGGATGAGATCACGAGTACCCATTGATATAACCACCCCAAGTCTTTCCGTCTTACAACTTAATTACTCTACATTTGTGTTGTCCTTGTGACAAGTGATTTGTTTTCTAGTACGTAGATGAAATTATTTCCTATTATTTATTACAAACCTTTGTTAGAATTTTCTAAAAACTGTTTTTGAAACTCGGATGTCGTTGCGTTGAAAGTAAATTCCAAAGATTGTATTCGATTAAGTAATTTTTTTTTCGTAATTCATTATGATCGCCGTCCCGGAGGGGGGCGGCGATATATTTGTATTCACTTTCGTTGCTAACGATGGATAAAGGAGAACATATTTTTAAGTACACTTAGTTACCATAAATGAACAGAATTTTGCTACAATAATGTTAATCATTTAACTTGAGTGAAAAATAAAGATTGTGTATGAGGTTCGACTTCAAAATTGCTTTTGTGATATCAAAGTTTCATGTAATAATAACTTTTTTTAGTATTCTATTTACGGAAGTTAATAATACAGGTACTAAGTCTTTCGTTGATAGCTCTATCGACAAGCGTAGCTTTGAAAAATCGGAAACCAGAATAAAAGTTTGCGTAGACAATTCCGGAGTATGTCGATATTTGTAAGATTCAATAATAAATATTTTGTCAATTTAATTGAACCACGTGAATATTAGTTTTAATTCAAGTATATTTATGATATAATATATGACAAAAGATTACATGTGCACAAATTTAGAAATTGGCAATTGAAACTAGCCACAACAGCAGGGATTAGCTTTACATAGAAACTTATGGGGAATAAGTTCAAGTGTCTTGTTTTTAGAAATCACTTTGACAAACGCGTGCAGAATGTAGAATAAATCGGCGAACTGATGCTTTGCATCAGAAGTTTTCTTGTTGTATTTAAAGTTAACTCTGTAGTGGTGCTAGATGTCGTGGACTCTATTATCTGGACCTTTTTATAAAGAGCAACAAAATCTTCCTTTCGAGCATTCGCATCAGATTCTAAAGCCGTTTGTCTATTCTGTGTTTCTTTGACTTGATGCTCTAAATTATTGGTTTCATTATGAATTGCCAATATCAATTGCAAGTCGGAAATACCTTTCAGCTTTTTCAGTTCTATGACATCATTTTCTAATTGATCCGACTTATTTGTTGAGATAAAATATTCGTTTTGTAGTAAGGCATATTTTATCTCTAACGCCTGGTAAGTATTTTTAAATGCTCAATCGTATTTTCCAAGATTGTTGTTTTATTTCCTTGGTCATTATTTTCACAACCACAGTGTTTCAATGCATCCACCTTAGCCGCCAGATCAAGATGTGCTGCAGTTAGATGTTGTTGTAATTGTGATACACGAGTTTCAAGCTGAAGTCGCGATTTTCTCTCCTGATATAAAAACTCTAAAACAAAGTTATAGTGTTCATCCGTCATAACCAATCCAGGAGTTGGGGGTTGCTGTGTACTTCCCTCTATTAAAAATCCTTCGGAATGCTTAAAACAAACGATCACAAGAACAACCAGCTTAACAAAATCGACTATTCTTAATTCTGCCATGTCTGGTGTGCTCCAGCCTACTAAATAATGAGATGTCAATTGAAAAGTTATGAAAATGTGCCGAAATACTTGTTTAGCTATTCAAAGCATATAAATATAGTTTTATTTATCCCGCATTGTGTTTATCTATGTTTATCTTAATATAATATAAATTTAGATGCTGTTCAAACGAGTCATATGACAAACCTGAAGGACTTTGGTTTTATATTGATAAGATATGCAAGAGCTTGCAGCGAGTATATTGATTTTTGCAAACGTCAGCAATTTCTTCGTGATAAACCAAGGTTAAAGAAACAACGACTCGTCCGCGCTTTTTCAGTTTTACTATAGATAGCATTTTCTTGTTGAACAATATTCTATTTTGCGTGAAAATATGATTGCAGATAGTTTTTTTTACCAATTTTTAAATTCAGTACACAGTGATTGTGCTGCGATGAATTTTAGATACACCTATTACTGACTAGTGGTATATGATACCCATCCATTTTCATCAAAAAACCACCTTACATACTACAGTAATGGAAGCGGGGGGTTTGGCATGCCATAAAAAGTGGTTTAATCCACTACTTCTTTTGAAATGCCTGCTCCAAATCAGGACCATTGCTGCAGTTGCTATATTTCTGGTTTTTGGTTCTGGAGTTTGCCAGTTTCTTGGACTGATTTGTAGATTCAAGTCTTTTTGGCAGTTTCTTTGGTGTTCGGTATTTGTGATTACCTTGATTTAAATTGTAAAATTGTTATCACTGAAACATTCTATCAACTTTAACCTAACTTTTAGAATTATGCAATATATTCAGCGTTCATAGAATATTATGGATATTGTAACCTACTAACATGATATTGCGAATCATAATATGCTAATTTTCTAACCTTCAAGGCTTTTTAACTCGGAAAACAAATTTTTTTTAGCAAAGGCATGGTTGTTGTTTGAAGCTATTTCGTATATACATGTGTTTATGCATGGCATTAGATGTAGGCCATTGGTTGGGCAGTCTTGTGTGTATAATTTTGACAAAAACATCGTCATTTGTATCGTTGCATAATCTTCTAGACTTGTATGTTTTTTGTTTTGTTTTTTGTTTTTTTTTGTTTATGCTGTATCGTCATGTTTGTCGATCCGATACAAAATAAGTGTACTGGTTGGTAGCTTTCTTTAGAACATTTATATAATATTTTGAACTACCTGTATTGTGTATTTACACGATCCCAGTGGACTTATATTTTTCCATCTCCCAATGAAGAATACTATTTTTCCATCTCCCAATAAAGAATATCTGAAGTATTATCTGAACGCCACTGATTAGTCTTGAATAGACGAAACGAGCTTCTGGCGTAATGAATTTGTCACCTTGGTAATTTTGATAACATTTTGTTTGAATATTTGAGCAAAGCCAAGTGACAGCTCGTCCCCGGGTACAGGATGATTGGGGCAACGTATAGAAGTTTTTAATTTCAGTTAAAGCGAGAAGGTTCAAGATCAATATTTTATTACTTGTTTACGTTATTTATTTATATTGACACTCAATGATTAAGGCCATTCGTTGGTCAGTCTAGCTTCTATAATTGTGACAAAAACACCGTCATTTTTTTTCGTTGCATAATCTTCTAGACTTGTATATTATGTTTTGTTTATGCTGTATCGTCATGTTGTCGATCCAATACTAAATAATCATCACAAATACAGGGTTAATATCAAATATTTATATATACGTCTACAAATTAAGCCCAACACTGTTAGAAGTAGATTTTTAACACTGTCAATTTTTGCTTACCCTCAGCGGGAATCGAACTCATCCAGTTATTATTTAAGGAAAGTCTTAGTACCCGTGAAAAACTCAGACCATCAGCAGGATAACTGTCTTTTTTTTAAATAAAATTGTAGTTTAGAACACTTCTAGTTAAGTTTTCCGCTATATTATGGCCTCCAGGTTTTAATATAGAACCTGTTAAAAACCCCTTGTATTCTTGTTACTTTGGAATGGAGTCGAACAAGTTCTGTAAGAAGTAAGGATCGAACTCGAAGCTTCACTAACAACTCCCAACCCCCTTTCCCTCCTGGACCCAATATATACATTTAAGGTATCCAGACCACAATTGACCACGTGATCATATTTGGTGTCCTGGATGTCCATTGTTTTTCAATGGAGCAGACCTCGGTAATGTTCGGCAAACATCGGAAATACCATCTGAGTAACTATCTTTTTTTGCTCAAAACTGTTAACATTGACTGAAAGTAAAACAATATATTTAATTTGTATCATTAATTGGCAATATATTGCTTTAATAAAGCTATATTTCTCGGTCGAATAATAAAATTAAACCGTGACTTCAATTATGGGTCGGATACCGTAAGGAATATTTTCTTTCATACATATTTTCATATGTTATTAATACAAACAAATCAAACGATCCGGCAACTTTTTAACAAATTTACATACAAAGGAACTGTAACCACAATCTCCGAAAAAGAGGCTACATATCTTCTTACGTCTGAATTTAACCTCTGCCACACAAGGAATTTAGCTCCTCCCATATTTTTGATTTGTTAACCTCTATAAAATATGATCAAACAAAAAAAACGCTATTTGATCAATTGAATTCACATGTTAAATAACATTTTATTATTATTGAATAAACTGATACAGGTTAACTATATTATAAATATAGATAATCGTTGTCGTGTTTATTTGAAATTATCTAAGTTGTGTATGGTATGCAATTTCCGGAATAAACAAATCTGTCAACCTAATATACTTTTCAAATTTAAATTCAGATTTAGCTCAACTATGGTTAAAAATGAGTTTTCTTAGTATTTCTATAATTTGGACCGATAAGTGGGCGGAGTTAATAGGGAAAGCTCAAGCTTGTGCGGCAGAGGTAATATCCTAAAGTTAGCATGTGTTACGGAGTATGAACGGAGCAGATATGACGTCGGCTCTGGAGATTGCTGTAATCGTTTGTGGATGTAATGTGCATGTATATTCTGATTGGACGATGCAAATTATTTCATTACGATTGATGCTGGACATCGGACGTTAACACAAGCGCAGATGCTATTTTCGGAAAACTATCTTCAAAAAAGACCGACGCAGCTCTAAACAATCTAGTAATTAAAAAATGAAATCTTTAGCAACATAGCAAAAAATGGGGATCAATTGACAGAATTTTCAGGAAGTACGGACGAATGTTGGTAAACTTTAATGCCCCCGACAACATGTCGAGGGAGGGATGGGGTAGGCCATTAAAATAAAGTACATGCACGTAAATATAACTTGTGTTTAAATGAAAATGTACAAATGTGTA
The DNA here is from genome assembly GCA_944474755.1 of Limnoperna fortunei. Lineage (NCBI taxonomy): Eukaryota > Metazoa > Mollusca > Bivalvia > Mytilida > Modiolidae > Limnoperna > Limnoperna fortunei. The sequence continues at coordinate 18,760,515 of OX104119.1, read as the reverse complement.
CAATTATTACCACGTGACACGAGTTTGAGTTTTAACAGCGTACCATAATAATAATTATATAAAGAAATAGACCGAAAATCTCAAAAATTTCAATAAAACTGGAACGAGTACTAGTAGATAACTAATGTTCCTGATAAAGTAGCAAACTGCATTTTCATTTTACAACACTTGACCGAATGGTTTTTGACTAATCAAGAAACATAATGCGATCTTGTGACTATGCTTGCAGTATCTAGAGGTGAAGTGTCGCAAGGTCAAAGGGTACAAAGCGAATATCGGAAAAATTATTGACTGACTGATTGGATGTTTGCCGCGAGCAGTATTTCAGCTATATTTAGGGCGAGAACAAGTTAACAAACAATTAATCAACGGTAAAGGGGGTGGGATGGGACACAGAGAACACAATTTAGACTGACACTGGAAAAGTATAGAGTTTTGGGTAGGGGCGGAAAATTCGGCCTTTTGTAGGGGCTACAATGAGCCTACTCTTTTTCGAAATCAACAAAAGTGGTCTTGATCGTTCAAGGAGCGTGCCACTCTCCAAAAACATTACCTACTAAGGTCCGCGGCCAGGCTTTCCGTATTATGACCTGACACCCACAACGAGAGGGTCTCCCCTATCCGCCACCCGGGGACGCGCTGGGTTGCCCAGTATGGTCTCAGCGGAGAAAGATGCCTCGTTTGTATTACCTTTGCATTACACAGCGTCGCCAGTAAACTCAATTTGCTACCATGCATCAAATCACCAATTGATTCCGGCAAATATATTACGAATAACTAAATGCTATTTTTAACAAACATGTACATTAAATATATTATGAAATACAAACATACATATTTTGCGCAATGGATATAATAGAATAGATGGTATTATATGTTTATGTTCATATAAATTTCTTGCTATTGGTGTAAAATCTAAGAAAATCTACAAGCTCTTTTTGGTGCATCCACACTTTGACTTCAGCTACGTAAAAAAATGTTAAAAATATCAGAACAGTAATGCTTATCTGAGAATTTGTTGCTATGGACAACAGAAGAAAAAACGGCATCAATAAATATATTATTTTTATATACTTGCTTCAAGTTTTGCGTTTTTTTCCTTCAATGTAATATCAATTACCATAAGCTCAGCCAATACTACTCTCAGCAATTTAAGGAGACCGGAAGTCGACAACCTAAGGCTTCCAGATATGATGATGTTGTGTACCTGTCACATTAGTAACTGATCCGAACAGAATACGATTTAATATTAAAAATATTCATTCGTAATGTATTTGAATATTTGTTTAAAATTGTATGCTTCCAATCGACTATTGGAAGATAAAAATCTAGCCTATGTATGTATGTAAACAAAAGTACAAAATAAATGGTCAAAAGTTTGGAATGATATTGATTAAGACGTCTTCAGTAAAGATGTTTAATGGTTGTTTATAAGGGTTTTTTCACCTTTGCCGTGGCGTCCAATTTTCATAAAAGGGGTTGGGGGAGCATAGAACAAACGACATTCAGCAGTCAAATAGGCTGATTTTACTGCCGTATTATTCGGATCATTATAGTTTTGCGATTTGTCGTATTAACAAAAACACGGCGAGGGTACGATTATTTGCCCTAGGTTTCAAACATAACGTTCACTAGGTATTTGCTTGTTTGCTTGTATGGTGTTTAACAGCACTTTCACGTAACCAACAGAAGACGAATTATCTTAACCACTTGTGCACCGAGGCCCCCCCCCCGTGCCCGCAGTAAGACTTCAGTGTTGACACGCCAGTGCTCGATAAAAGTAGATGACTGTATATTTTACCAAATGGACCACCAAGGCCCCACATTTTCTATTTGGCTTTCATTTTGTGATACAAGACAAAGGACACCTCTTAGGCGGGCTCATTAAAGAAGCATGTTTGGTCTATAAAGTTGGTATATGTTGATTTGCTCGGCTTATTAAAAAAAAACATTGTAACCACATCCAGAATTGCCCGCTTACTTATCTATGCTGATATTTTATTTGTTTGGATGATAACGAATATTTAATCAAATATGGACTTTTTAGGAGGTCAATACGTAGTTATATGGACCGTGGAGGAAAATATTGACCTCGGACTTCGTCCTCGGTCAATATTTTCCTCCAGGTCCATATAACTACGTATTGACAGAGTAAAAAGTCCTTAATTGTTATATTACATATGAATTTTTCTCTATTTATTTAAATTTAGAATAATGAGTCGGAACAGTATATCTGGATCTATTTTTAGAAACAAGCCTTAAATATGCTTTATAAATAGTAACATATCCGGATCTATTTTTAGAAACAAGCCTTAAATATGCTTTATAAATAGTAACATGTCTTAAATATGCTTTAAAAATAGTAACAAGCCTTAAATATGCTTTAGAAATAGAATATATATACAGAATATTTTGGGGGACCACGTGACTAAATAATCCAATGAAAATGTAAGAATCATAAACCATATGTAATATACAATTATATGGCCTTCTTAAGAATGGACATCAACAATTTCTTAACTTGGGTGGGTTGTCTTTCCCGAGAGCTTTAGCCTAGGGAAGGCAACTCAAGCAAGTTGACAATTCTGGATATCCACCGATTAAGGAAATTAAACTGGCAAAACTCGTTGCCATCCATAAAATAATGCTAAATGTTTCCGATTGTCCTATTGTTGATTTTTAAGGAATTGGGAATGTCGAGTGTATATTTGGCCCTGTATTTATGTGAATATTAAAATATTAATGTTCACTTAACTGCCAACTTTTGTTACAAAAATTCCATCGTTACATGCTAGTTCAGAGTCATGGACTTTGTGGAATCTTTTTGATCTTTATTTTTTTTTAGAGCGGATGTACAACGAGTGCAGGTTTATCGTGTAGTATGCGTGCCAATTCCGCGATGGCATACAATGCATTTAATCCAATCCTAATATTTTTATTGGTTAAATCATTATTGTACGAAATAATTTGCTTTTCAAGAGACAATACTTTTCTTGCAGATTTTTATATTAAATGCTAAAGAGTTTATGTCAAGATGCTGTTTCTATGAATGTTGCCCTGTTGAATTTTCGATCAGCAGCAATTTGTAGGACAGTTTCTGAGAAGAAGCTGTTTTATGTTTTTTTCATATGTTAGAATGTCAAGTGATGTTACATGGTGGCAGCAATCTTGTATTTTGGATCGAAACAAAAAACTGAAAATTAGTAGAGGACCATTCAATATCACATATCCTTCTGCATAGCGGTTTGTGAGGAAACGAATTTCGAAATTTCTGTCAATCAGAACGCATTTGTAGCTCTGGCAACCATGTTGAATTTCATATCGGCTCGAAAAACTTAATACAGTAAGATTACTATCCTAGATTCCCTTCTGCATTATTTGGTTTAATTGCGTGGAACAGTTTTGGTTTTCCCATAGGGTCCTATGTTAAGCTGTGTTCCACGGTGGCGGCTATCGTGGATTTTGGATCGTCACGAAAAACTCAAACTTTGCAGAGGATCATCTAAGGTACATTTATGCAATATTTCAAATCAACCTGCCATGCGGTAACGGGTTTGTAAAAAGCAGATTTTTGAAATTTCAGCCAATCAGAACCAATTAGTGGCCCTGGAAGCCGTGTTCAATTTGCAATTGGCTCGAAATACTCAAAATAATAACTAGATAACTATCCAACCTTCATTTCTTCATAATTTAGCTTCATTGTGTGGAAGTTTCCGAGAAGAAGTTGTTTGCATAACTTTTTTCCATACGGTCCTGTGTTAAACTATGTCCTGCAAAGGCGGCCATCTTGGATTTTGGATTGCCACAAAAAAACTCAACCTTTGTAGAGGACCATCTAAGGTACATTTCTGCAATATTTCAAATTAATTTGCCAAGCGGTTTATGAGAAGATTTTTGAAATTCAGCCAATCAGAATGCATTCATGGCCTAGGCAGCCATGTTTCATATTTGATAAACACCAAAAACTCAAACTTTGTTAAGAACCACCCAATAAACATTCCTGCCAAGTTTGGTTCCAATTGGCCAAGTCATTTTGGAGAAGAAGCTTGAAATGTTAAAAGTTTACGGCCGACCACTACGACAACGACGACGGACGCCAAGTGATGAGAATAGCTCAAACTGACCCTTTGGGTCAGGTGAGCTAACAAAGAAAAGGTTAAATGTGATACTTACTTGTTCTGTCACCTGTTGATTTCAAAAAGTTTGCTACAGTTACACTGGAGTGTGAAATGTATGGAATCCAGTGTCATTGTCAAGTATATTTAGTTTTCTATATCTTTAAAACGTCAGTGTCTCGATAATACATTATAGATGCCTCATTATAACACCTCATGGTACGAAAATCGTTCCCAGATCGTTATAACGGCTGGGTTCGCGTGTCGTAGTTAACTAGTGAAAAAAAAATTCAAAAAGTAATAAACACATCAGTGTAAATGTTGAGCTTGAACAGCCTACCAAGACGCAGTGTTGCAGCGTGGGACAAAATCGCTCACAGGAAGGTGATCTCGGATAATCTCTTTCTTGCAAATTAGCATCGGCGGATAAAATCCCTCTTTCCCTTGTCCGAATTAGATAGGTATAGGTCTCTTCTTATATTCACACGGCTAATTCTCGTTGATAATAAGGTAAACTTTTAAAATTTGATGACAATAAAATTGCAGCGAGCAGCACTTGAGCTATATTTAAACGAGAACAAGTTAACAAATAATACGTTTACGGGAAATATTAGAGACATAGGAAAATAATTTGCGACTGGTAAAGTATGGGGATTGAGTATCAGTTTTTTTTCTTTTTGTAATGGCTACATGGAGTGTTTAATGGGCAAGGAGCGTTGTACTGTCCAAACGTTTACCCACTATGGTTTGCGGTCAGGCCTTCCGTAAGAGTTTTTTTGTTGTTGTTTGAATGATGTTTAACGCAACTTTCAGCAATTTTCCAGCTCTATCATGCCAGTTTTTATTGGGGAGGAAGCCAGAGTATCCGGAGAAAAAACCCCAACCTTCAGCAGAAGGTGTCTGGTCAATTGGTCCCACATGCAAATTGGTCCCAGCCAATTCGTCCCAAGTCTTTGCCAATTGGTCCCACTTTTGGACAATTGGTCCCAACACTTTTAACAAGTATATTTTAGAACAATTTTTGGTTTTGTATAGCAAGTAATAATAAGTTATTGAGGTTTAAGAAGCTCACAATACAAAACAAGTTATAATTTGTTCAAATTTATTATTTAATATACACATTTATATATAAAGGAAAGACAAATATTATTAAAAATAGAGAATTTGAGAATAAAAAATTGAGAATAGTGCATTCTGTTTTAAATATAAAAGTTGTATAGTATAATAATTTTCTTTTTAGTTTCTTTAGCAGCTTAGGCATATAATTATTATTATTTTTTTTATTTTGAAAGCATAATGTTTTAGTTTTAATAAAATTCAAGGAGTTATAAATGCACTTGGTTGCCTTTGAATACAAACAGCAAGCAGTTAAATGTTTATCTGAACATTTACTCTTAAACCATACAATATTAGACTAACTACCTTAACCACTCGACCACCGAGGCCCCTCTGTAAGAGTTAAGTTGGTCTTAAAATGAGTTAATAAAGTTCGTTTAACGAATTACAAAGTCCACGTGACAAAGTCGTTATAATTAGTACGCGAAATCATTAGAACGAGTGAAACCAATCGAAGTTAGTCCTCCGACACTTTGTGGTCGGAGACTTAATAAAAAGACTAATTTAGCTGTGGTTATAACGTGAATCATTATAATGGGTAAAGTGAGTCATAATAATGAGTCACCTGCGAGTTTACAGTACTTTAAAAAATCTGTCATACGCAATTCATAAATTTGATGATTGCTGCAGATGTTCACATCGCAATAAATCTGTTATAAAAGCTAGGTCACGCTGTTAGGGTTAAAGATCTTCATGATACTGACACCATGTGTTGTACTCTAACTGTCGCCTTTCGATAGAATGATTTCATATATAATGCGAATATGTTGTCTGCTTTGATCCATCAATCAATCAATCAATTAATCAATCAATCAATCAAATGGTTGAACGATTGATCTCCATCGAGCAGTATTTCAATATATTGATATAGTGTTAATGTGACCTAATTTTATTACAAACGTGCTAATTTGCATACTATAACAACCATTCCGTAGTAAGAATCCGGTAATTTACATATGCATTACCCAAGATGCAACACACCATTCAGTTTCGTGTTTCTCAAAGTTTTTCATGTAGTAAACGTAATTAAAAAGAGACACGAATGTCAATTAATACACAACGCACAGCGGGTTATTGAAAACGGCAATAATTATCATCAAGTATCAATAATGATCGATTTTAAACACGAAACCGATAAAAAATGGTGACACTGTCGAAAGATATCAAGATCGACCACGTCTGATTGTATATGCAACTTCTTTTTGGACATCAAAGTGCCGGGAGTGATTCACTCAAAATCGGCACTTATCGGATCATGTCAAAATCGGCCTATAATATATTATTTATACTGTTATAGTAAACAATTATAGAAAATTTATATATTGGAATGTATTGTTTACTTCTTTATTGTTGGTATGTTCTGACTATGATCTTTTTTTAATAAAACACAAATAAACATGTTTTCTCATGAGGACCCATAATTATTTTACCGTACGTCTTTTTAATAATTTTTCGGTTAAAAGTCCAAGATAAAGTTTTTTTTTAATTTCTCAATTTCTCAGTACATTTGGCCAAGAAAGCTAAACTTTGTATTTTTCTGTTAGTAGTGTTTGCCAATTCATGTTTGTATCAACCATGCTATAGCTTCACGTGTATATATATATATATAGCTTGTGTGTGCTTTGTACGTGCGCAAATACAAAAAGATCGATCTTTTGATATTAAATGATTGAACAAATACCAAAAAAATTATTGCTAATTAAAAAACAACAAGACTATTAATAAGTTTAATCAACGAAATTAACTCCTTGTGGAATGATTGTTAAACAACAATATAATTAAATGATCAAAACTACTACATGTATTAACAAATTCTGTTACCTTAATATCATTAAATTAAAAAATATATATATTTTAAATTTTATTAAGTAATATATCTTTCTTCAAATTTAATATTAGCCTACACCTGTTGACCCACACCCACCGCATAACAAATAACTCAGTAACTAGAACAGGGACAGTCTCCTATAGGTACAACAGTAGTAAATGTGTACCAGTAAAAGGTTACCAGATTGTGTACCCCACATCAAGTACAGTACTAAATACTTGGTCTAGTTCTGATTTGGTCAATAGTGGTTACATGTTTACAATTTTTTGTCTGTAAGCTCCTGCATAAATTAAGTTTTAAAAAGTGGTAAAATTTTTCTCAGATCCTGCAAGATAAAATTTTAGTAATTTTTAAAACAATTTAGTATTTTTACATTCACTGCATTAGAAAGTGCATGTAAAAGTGGGAGCGTCTCAAAATGTTCTAACTAGCGAAAAAAAGTAATTGGTCACGGATATATATGGCATATATTTTTTAATGTTGAATGAAAGTTTATTAATTTTCTGGCACAGATAAATGCTGATCAATGTTAGAAAGGTATGCAAATCACAGAAATGTTAGTACTTTCGACTATAGCCAAAACATTTACTACCGTTCTACCTTTACTAACCGCTGATACTAACTAGTATAAGTCACTAAACCGCACCCCCGTTCCGACGGCTATGTGAAAATAATGGATGGGTGTATCTCCACGATTGATTAAGTAATTAAACACGGAACTCTCTCGTTGTTCTTCCGAACCTGAGTTGATTCTTTTACCTGGAGGTAAAAATGTTGTTTTGAGATTTTGAAAAACAACAATTATCACTTGGTACTAGGTAGGCAGCTAGAATATTCTAGTATATTGAAGCAAATCGCCTCCTCTAACATATTCACAGTACATGTATTAAATGCTACAATGAAATAATAAGAAACGAGGCATACAGTGTAGCATGATTACAGAGACGCAACAGTCATATATTTATAAATAAAATTTTGTCCTTAAAATAAATGGTTGAGGCTATTTTCAAAATTAGTAAAATAAACAAACAGGGCATAACAAATCGCACTGATCTTGGGGTCGTGTCATTTATACAATACAAATTATGGACAAGTAAAATGTATTGTTATGCAGCTGCTGATGCCACAAATTCACATTCCAACTGTTTACTAACATGAAGTGAAACTGAAAGTATCAAATAACCCATAGTTATGGCAAGCTGTTTAAATATTAATGAATATGAATACATTATTTATCAATATTAATCAATTTAATAAAAAAAAACATTAAATAAAAGATTGACAACTTTCCAGGTAAGCAGCCCTAGCTTCAGATGTAGGAGAAGATAATTATAATTAGACGTTTAAGACTGTAAAATACTTACATAGGTATTCTGATACCCTTAAGATGATATCCTCGCTAGCATAAGCGGCCTTCGGATTAAACGTCAGGTTTGGAGAATTGGATTCAACCGTCAGAGTGTTGAAATTTGATGTTCGTATATTCTCTAGACTAACCATTTTGTAATATAGATAAGTTCAACTTCAAGTAGACCGAAATTATTATGATGTCATTATTTTTATGACATTCAATGTTTCAATTCTAAGCTGAATTTACATTTAGATTGTGTAACTTTAATGTAAATTAAAGTGTAATTTAGTGCCCGCAGTGAGACTAGAAACCCGCAATCTCAGTGTTCACAGACCATGTGATCAATAGTAGGCAAACTACATCAACCACCATGACACCGAAGCAACTCTGTTATTAGAGATGTATAACATTAAATACATTCATGTACATACTAATATACATGTAAAAGTTGATATATTTATTGATACCATTTCTTGTTGAATAGTTCTCATAAAAGGTTTAACTATTGAACACTCGGGATTCAGTTTATCAATTCATGGACAATGATAACTTTTTTTTCAGAAAGATGTACCACAAGGGGGGAGATGGGAAATCCAAAGGGTTTGGTTTCCCAGGATTTGCCCTTGGCAGCAGCAAGAAGGATGAACACAGTATAGGACCTGATATGAGCAGCAGTATGCCTCAGAAGACTGCCTCTAAGTTCATGCCGGGTCGATCCTTTGGTTATCACACAAATATTGGTAAAAAGAGGGCTGCAAATGAAGATGAGTAAGTTTATTGTTGTATACAAACTTTTTTAGAGGTTGAACACTGTTGAAGGTGATGTGTGTTGGAAAGATTTGAATTAATTTTTGGTAGTTTAATCTTGTTTTTACCTACGACTGCTGCAAAACATATTCTGGCCAGAAAAATGAATATATACCACAAAAGGATTGCTTACTATACTAGTAGACTGAGAAAGTAAATGCTATAAAAAGAAAAGAAAAAACAGAGATTTTTTTTTTTTAACAAACAAATACATATCCCTAAGAGTCTTATCAGTTTCTACATTTCACTTGACTGGATTGATTGATAGTACCACTGTGGCCATAATGAACAGAATCAATCTGATTAAACACAAACACAGTATGAATAATAGAGCATTGTGACAGACATGATTCTGATCCAGGGATTTTCCTACCTTTTTTCAAATGGGGCCTGGGCCCCTGTTAATTGGGAAAATTACGACGTAAATTCCACAATTGGGAAAAGTCTTAAATATGAATAAAGTATAAACATTGCTTTTAAACATCAATGTTTTGAACGAAAATGTTTCTTGTATGTAATTAGTCATGAATGACAAGATGGAATCTATAAGCGTGACCTGAAAACTGACAAATTCAAATCAGTTTTCATAAATATTTCGGAAAAAGTTATCAAAATTTACATATGTAGCCAACTGTGCTGACATCATACTCAAAGAGAAAAATTTCCATGAATCTTGGTGGAATTAAATAGAAACTGAGTTGCAAACATCAGATTTTACTTTCACTCTCGTTTGTTCTGGGGTCTTAATAAATGACTGGATAAGAACTAAATCAGATATACAAAACTCATTGCGTTGGCATTTTAGTTTACCCTGATTCGTATGCTAATTGGCATTCATCCGAACCTTCGCTACCGACAAGGGTCGGTAGCAAAGGATCGGTTGAATGCCGATAATGGATGGGTCTAGAGGTGCAAGAAACCTCATGATTTTCTATTCACAAAGGCTCTGGTCAATATTTAATTTCGTAAAAACAAAATTTCCTAGTTTTGATACAATACCTCATCGTTCCACTAAGGTAGTATTTCGCGTTGTGTAAAATGCCATTTTTGAACATTAATGCAGGGTCATGCTTCATTCCAAATGTATTCCTCCGACTTTTTCTTTTCTAGACAAAGCTATTTGAACCAAAAAAAACAGCCCATATTACTTGGACATCGTAAAAATAAAGTAATTTGTCTTATTTGCGGCATACAATTATCTTTCATATTATTGAACAAAGTTCCGCGACTTACCAAATCTCAGGGTTTTTTTTATATCATACCGGAATCTGCATTTGGTATAAAACAAGCAAGCTCTAATATAAAACTGGTTGCCGTTATGACTAAAGATACCGGGAACAGTAATTATAAACCAATGTTCGCGAAGTAATCAGATTTTGATTTTGTTTGTAATATTTCGGCTTAGCGTGATTGAATTTATTTTTTCGAAACCGGATTACAAAACCTCCTGAATTGGGAATTTTCACTTTCATAATTGGGAAAAAATATGGGTTTTTGCCATTGGGAATGGGGCCGAATATTCGGCCCCAAAATAAAGGCAGGAAAATCCCTGTGATCAGAATAAGATATTATGATGACATCACCCATTTTTGAAGTCAAGTGATTGATAAATAATAAAGTTTTGATTCAACGGTATTTATCATTAATATTCTGAAAATAGGTTAATATTATGTGGATTTTGCTTTTTTCCGTGAGCCCCAAGGCCACAAACACTAGTGTTTACAATAAACAGTAGTTAACATCAATGCCTATCTGCATTTATGTCTTGTCATGAAGGAAATGAAAAGGCAGTCCACTCCAGAGGGTAGGAAATTTAGACATAGTATCTTCGCCCACACAGTGTCCAATTCCCCTGCAGACTGTTGGAAAAAGCAAAATTTATCATAGTTGTAATGTACTTAATGTGCCATTCTAATGCTCCCCCACTTTGGGCAGTTAGGCCAAACAAAAAATATGTGTGTTTCCGGTTACATAGAATTAAAAAATAGGTAGGTAGGTCATTTTTTTCTTTTTCTTTTGGGAATCGTGAATCGTTTTGGTTAAATTAGCAATTTAATTTTGACCTTTCTCTTTTATACCTTTGTAAGTGTGAAGCTTGTAAGTTTCAAGAATTTACTATGAAGCCTTTAAAAGTCTAGAATAATACAGTCATTAAATGAGCTATCAATTTCGTTACAAGCGTACATGTTTATATTTAGCCGCCATGTTGGGGCGGAAGTATGAAAATAGAACTAAAACCCAGAACAATACAGGGAGTTTTCCGGTTCCAAGTAACCTCCGTTAAAAACACAACAAAAATAGGTAGGGTTGGGTAACCGGAAACACACTTTTTTTTTGGCCTTAGTAAAATGCTAAATCAATTATGTACATGTACATGTATCCTGCTATACTGATTAGACATTCCATTCCTGAAAGTACCATATGTGTAACATGAAATAGTGAAGCATGGCCAATATTTTATTATTGTTGTAGGTATTTTGACCAGGAGGATGAAGAAGTAGATTTAGAATATCAACCAGCCCCTGGTAGTCCTGGGGCAGATGGTAAGAGAGATAGTGACAGTGATGACCCTCTGGATGCATTCATGGCTGATATAGAGGTAGGATATCTACATAATATTGACCACACATAGAATGGAATTGACTGTATCTATATTTCAATCAATCAAAAAGTTTTAGACACCCGTCCCATAATGTGATTTGAGAGTATCACCCAATTCCCTGGGCGCCATCTATGTTTCAATAGAATGACCCTTATGGGTTTTAAAAATTCATGTATACTGTACAGGCCCCGTGAATTTTATTTCTTCACCCATCACGGTGGGGGTGGAGGAAAGTGGAGAGACAGTTTCCTCCACTGTTACTTAACTCTCCTTGGTGGAGTCGCGGTGTTTTCACAGTGGAGTGCCAATCACGTAGTCTCGGTGGATAGCCGGCCAAAATGATTGTAAAATCACATCAGAACAATGGGTATGCATGTTAAGTTTCTGTTTCCTTTCTCCAGAAAATGTTCTACGTCTTATATTTTCTTCAGTGTTGACAAACATCACCAGAACAACATCGTCTACAGTGCCGTTTTAGTCAAAGGAAAGTGAAATTTTGGTCATATGCTTGAGTGTGTATACAAACTCTATACCTTGTGTTATTATTAATTATCCCTTAAAATTAATTACATAATGCATAAAAAATGACAATTCCTAACTATTTTTGATTACACAATTAGGGGTACACAGGTAATGCTGTCATATAACCAATTAGCGTTAATTATGTCTTTAATTACCTTTGATCATTTGACAGTCTGAACTACAGTTCAAAAACGAACTCACAAGCTGAATTATCTTTGAACAGTGTCAAAGCTGTCTGTTTTAAATAAATAACAGTGTCTTCTTGGATTTTTATAAACATTGTAGAATCTTGGTATCAGAATGTCTACGGAGAAACATATGTTTTCACAACTCCAAAAGAAAAAGAAAATCTTATGCCAATAATGAAGCTTCTCAGTAATCCATCTGTCTTTATCCACGTTCTTTTTGAAATCATTTTAAAATATCCAGTATCAATCCAATGAATTAAAATAATCGTTGAATTCTATTAATAGCTTGTTTGTTTACATCACCAAAAACTGAGGTATAATTATAAAATAATAATAGATAAAATAGTGGTGGAATAAATAAAGATATACATGTACTTTCTGTCATTTCATTTTCATCGTTTATTTTTAATTATAACCACTTCATAGGTATATCTTTGTACACTACTTGCCCGTGCTATTTTAAAAGCGGTAAATTAATTGATTCAAGAAGCAGACGATACCTCAATTATCGGCACGTGTTCTACTGTCATATATTTTCTTCAAATTTGACAAACATCAACAAAACAAGATCGCCTATAGTGTCGTTTACGTCTATAAATGTAAGTGAAATTGTTGTCATATGCTCGAGTGTGTATACAACAAACTTTATATTTTTTGTTGTAAAATTAATCATCCCTTCGAATTAATTGGACAGTATCTTGTAAATAGAGCACAATGACACTTTAGGACCATTTTTCATTACATAATTTGCATGATTAGTGGTAAACAGGTAATGCTGTCAGATGATAACCAATTAGCGTTAGTTAGGCCGTACCTGTGGTCATTTGACATCCTGAACTACAGTTCAAAAATGAAATCACAAGCGTCTTTTTGGTTTTTTATAAACCTTGCAGAATCTCGGAATCATAATGTCTATGGAGGAAATATATTCATAACTCCAAAAGAAAAAGAAAACCTCATACCACTAATGATGCTTCTCGGTATTCCATCTTTCTTTGCAGATTTTTTTTAAAGCATTTTAAAATATCCAGTTACAATAATGTAAAATAACATTACTTGCATGTGCTATTGTGAAAGCGCATAAATACATTGATTGACAAGCAGACGATATCCTCAATTATCGGAACGTGCTTTTTTACAGAATTTTTTAGAAATACAAAGAAACTGCAGAATTTTTAGTTATACATAATTTAATATATTCATGTAGTATATTGTGGATTTGCAAGCAATACAGTCTATACTGTGTTCTGTGTAAGGTAGTAACTGTATTCGGCATGGATTAAACTAGCATGTAATACGAAGGTGTGTACTTATCAAGCAATATTTGCTATACAGGAATGATTGTCTAATTCTTAATTAATTAGTAAGCTGACATTTCCTGGACATTTTCAACTAATTAGTGTAACAAAGGTAATACTGTCTGATGGAATTAGCGATAATTAGGTCGTTATTTACCTTTGAACTCACAGACTGACCTACAGTTTATAAACAAGCTAATAATATTTGAACAGTTTCAAAGCTCTCAGTTTTAAATAAGTAGATGCGAGTTATTTGACGATTCATATTGTCGAACAGATGTCCATAGATTTGTTTATTGCAACCTGCTGTTAAACGGAATACATAACACAAATAAACCAAGTTGTCACTTCGTCATTGCAGAGAATGTGAGCAACTGTTAACTTTATTAATTGATAAATATATTGGGAAGAAATATATGGAAGTTGGCAAGCTTTTTACAGCATATTCGTCACCTCTAAGCCTAAGTTGACCTCTACATAAGAAAGAACAACAAATTAATAAATAATTAGCTTTTTAGCTACATAAATTGATAATATAGATAAGTCATAAATCTTCACAGACAACCTGAAATATAAATAAAATGATGAAAGATTAATAAATTAATACAAACATACATACAATAAATAATCTTAACACAACTTTGCCAACTATTGTTAGAAATAGTATTCTACAGGATCTTTATGTTCTATGTTTTTACAGGATAACATATGAAACCTATCTAAAACAGATTCACAAGAGTGTCATATTTTTTAAAAGGTGAAAGATCAGACTTACGATAAATTTACGTCAATTATACGATAATATAAACAGTTACAGAATGTGCCAATGTATCCCTAAATGTTTGCAGAGTGGATACACCGCAAATACATGGTGGAGTCGTTGGCTCTCCACCAGATACTGGCTCTCCAATGGCGATTCGCGATCGAGAGTCGCGGTGGAGATGATTGCAGAGAGGCAGTGGAGACCAGAATTTCCTCCACCAGGATGCACGGAGAAATTAAAATTCGCTGGGCCTGTACAGTATATATGTACTAGTACGCACAAAATAAAGATGTGCTTACGAAAATATCCAACCTTTAGTACAGAAATTAGCAATCCCTGTTAACCTTTTATTGACAGAGATTGTAGATATCTGTGTTAAAGGTTAGATGTTCTCACCATCACCCCCCCCCCCCATTTAATATATAATATAAACTGGATGCCATGATATAGCTTAAAAATGGCTGAAAGTGGCAAACAAGTACTTCATCGATCTGAATAAAGTATTAGCCAATAGTACTAGGAAGTAGAAATGTCTCAATGGAGGGACAAAATCAAAATTTCCTCATTCATGTACGTGTTTTAATTTGTACATGCCACCATGAATCATAGTTTTAACAGTACAAGTTATGCACAAAAAGTTGGGAACCACAATTAGCAGCTTAAGTTATGTACCAGCTGGTTGTGTAAAGCAAAAATTATATTTTTCCTCAAATGTTTATGTTTTTTGTGTTCCCCCTTTTAACAGGAACCAGTATGTATATCGCTGATGGTCACACTTAATCCCTGTACTGTTAATTAGTCAGACATTTACTCATTAGTATATTTCTATTTATAGAAAGAGGTCCATGAGCAAACAGATGAAAAAGTTAAACCAAAGGACAAAAAACAGGACAAGTAAGCTTTTCTTTAGTTATTTTTTTTTAGAATTTGTGAAAACATTTGATTCAGCAAACACAATTAATTCAAAACCAGCTAGATAAGTTTAGGAAATATTTTGTTATAAGTTTAATATCAGTATATTTTTATATTAAATTAAAAAAAATTTACAGTTATCTTAACAGATATGTCTGTTGATAACACAATAAGAATGATGTATTTTACTGATAACTTATGACAAATGTAACAGTATAACAAAACAATAATTGACTTAACTAAATGTTACTGTGTCTGTGTGGCAGTTTTTTGGCTGACAGATGAAAACTGCTTACTGCATTAGGTCCAGCTTATGCTCCTTTTGTAGATCCATAAATGTGTAAATTGAATGCAAGAATTGTTTTCCACAGTTCAATAGCGTTTTGAAATATGGCAGCTTTGTACATTGTTGTAATTTTGATAGGGCGATTTTCTATAGTAAATTTTTACCTAAATTACAACGAAGTGTACGTTTGGTAGAGTCGATTGTTGTCTATTAAAAATCCTACAGGTAATGTCGTTTGCAGTTAAGTCTCGCGGTTTGTCCGAATATCATTGAAGGTTACGAAAGCAGACTATCTTTTTGAAAACAACGCAAAGTCCCTCTAGAAACTAAAAAGGCTGACTTACTGTGTAAAATTCCCTTAGCAAATGTTATTGTGTAAAAAATTTTTTAATTGGATTTTAGCACTACAAAGGTACAATATGGAATAATAAAAAAATTCAAGCAAAAACTGAGCTCACAGGGGTGTGACTTTTACTATGGATTCTTTGTCAGTATTTTATTTATTGGTACTAATGACAAGGGTAACAGTATAACAAAAAAGTAATTGATATCTGTTCAGAGAAATGTATATAAATAAATCTGCTACATTGTACTTACATGTACATGTACTTGTAAGCTATACTTCTGTTATGAAGAAGATAAACAGGGGAGGTAATGAGTATGAACTAAGCCTTTTAGGTCTCAAGTTTTCACTAAATATTTTACTAAATACAGTTTGAATGCAGTACGTCAGCACTTATACCATGATCAATATTCATATTCTTGTTTAGTTAAATAATCATGGATTCACCTCATCACCATGCTATAATTGTATATTGTAGGGACATTTTATAACTAATGAATACAAAAATACAACAATACAGAAAAGTTAGTTCAAATACAAACAGGTAACCATGTGATCACATTTTGACCAATAGATTCATGATTGAAATCTTTGATGATAGTATCAAGTAAATAAATATAATAGAGAGATAAGTGATGTCATTGACCCATATTATTTATAGAGAGATACGTGATGTCATTGACCTATATTCTTTTAAGAGAGATACGAGATGACATTGAACAGGAGGATGTCCAGGAATCCTTTTTCCGGTACATGGAGGAAAATCCAAATGCAGGTGTGATCCAAGATGAATTAGATGATGTTGAGTATGATGAAGATGGCAATCCTATTATCAAAAATAAGGTAAACAGATCATGTTTAAGTGACTTATCGTAGATTCATTATTATGGCAATCAGGAAATTCACAAAAAACTTACACAGCTTGATTGATGTATATATTTATTGTTTGCAAATTAATGTGGAAGTTACGTGAACAAAACTCTTTGCTTTGATATAATCACAAAATGATGTTTCCTCAAATGGTAACTCCTTGGAAACTATTGAAAATTTCTCATTCTTTTGTTTATTTAATTGTTTCAGTTTCCTTTATTTAGGTTGTAAAAAAATTTAAAAAAAAAAGAGTCATTCCTTGAAAGAAATTTCAAAATCTACACGTAATACATGTGACTTAGTAAAAGTCTTATAAACAAAATCTGACACACAGATGTTACATGATACAGTAATGCATCATTAAGGAAACCTAATATACAAACATATTTTTGTTTTGTAAATAATAGATTGTTGGCCATTTGAAGAAAAAACATTGCATGACATATATAGCTAACCATGCCCTTGACAAATTAATTAACTTTGTTTTGGTAGATGATAGATCCTCTTCCTCCTATGGATCATTCAGAAATCAGCTATGAATCTTTTGAAAAAAACTTTTATGATGAACATGAAGAAGTGGCGAAATTGTCGGAAGCACAGGTGACAGATCTACGCAAAAAACTTGATATCAGAGTGGGTACCATTATGTAATATATTTTTTAAGGGCAATAGCCTTTCATGTCATGGTTTATTGCAACTTGTCATAGAATGTATTTTTTAAATATATGTCATAGGTGGCTCAATTGACTTAAGTAGGTGGCACTCTTTTGATGTATTTCACTGAACATTTTCATATTTTTTGCTGGTATTGTAGTAAAATCACTGGTAGCCAAACTATTTTAAGAATCCTGGTATGCCTTGCTGAAGTTGGGATTCTCGCTGTTTATTATTGCACTATCTATGATAATAAAACCTGTTTTGTTTATTACTGTAAAATACTTTTTATTCGTGGGGTATCAATTTTCGTGGTTTTCGTGGAGGCCTTGGACCACGAAATTAAAAATCCAACGAAGAATAAAACTTCATTAACAGATAGGAACTTGGGAACAACGATCTGAAAATGTCCGAGATCGGACATTTATTTGTAAATGTAATATATGATTTTGTGGTTCGATTGATACCTAATGTTCAGCTAAAACTCCATCTTAATGATTATGTTACAGGTTTCATGTTCGAATTGTGTTTTTATTAAATGTAGGTATTATTTTATTGTAAAGCGTACGAAGAAACATCGACTTCCGGTCAAGGTGGCATATATGAGGTGTTCATTTTCGATGTTAAAAAGTAACAAATTATTATCGGAATCATGATATTGGTTGCTACTTTGAACATAAATTAAAATAAAAAATTAAATATTTAAAAGATAAGCTATACTTTATCTTTATTAGTGCATATCAATGACACGCTATATCACATGGATGTTGTGAAAATACAGATCATGGCACAAATGACATTAAATTACACCTTTGTAACAGTTATTTATTGCTACTCAACACATGAAGTGACAAATGCCCTTCGGCTAAGAATGCTTCAATAAATAACAATTAGAGAATTAAATAGACTCAAAGTAGTTTTTATTGCAATTAATCAATTAATACATTACCGTGTTTATAATTAGCTATTGATTTCCGTGTTGTTAATTTTACATTCGTAACCACGCGTGTAAACAACATCATGTTATGAAACTGTTTTGTCTTCTTTATATGTTGATTTTTATTATCAACAGTGAAAATGATTATGCTGTAATCATTTATTTTGATCGCTACCTCAATTTTTGCATTTTCGGAAACCGTCAGTCCACGAATTTAAGAACCCACGAACATGTAAAATTTCACCAAACCACGAAAATTGATACCCACGAATTTAAGTACTTTCACAGTATATCCCCGCTTCGAAGAAGAGGGGGGTATACTGGTTTACTCCTGTCCGTCCTTCCGTCCACAACTTTTATAACAGTTTTCTCAGCAACTACTTATCACAACCCAGCCGAGAAACACCTGGAGAAGGGACCTGGAATCCGATGTTAAGCTGACAGGACAGACATGGGGACAACTGGACCTAACAGCAAAGAACAGGTAGCTCTGGAGGACTATTGTCGATGGCCTATGCACCAGGAGAAGCAAAGGGCCAAACAAACAACAACAACAAACTTATCACAACCACTTGAAATTTTATGTGACCTTACCATGTGGTTCTATATTGAGAGTACTGATTTAGGTCTGTCGCATATCTACTTCCTGTTTATCGACTTTGTCAATTCAGTGATGTGAATAGCGGGGATATACTGAGTGAGCAGTAGCTCACAGGTTCCTAGTTGAAACAATAACAAGATCAGTAACCAATAGAATGCTTTGTTCTAGGTATCAGGATTTTCTGCTCCTAAGCCAGTTTGTAGTTTTGCACATTTTGGGTTTGATGAGACATTGATGGCTGCCATCAGAAAACTGGAGTACACTCAACCCACTCCTATACAGGCACAGGTAATCAATTTTGGATTCATTTACTTAGATTGCACTACTTTTACAACTGCTGCCACCAACTATCCCAATATATTATCACCAAAAATTTGATTTGAAGGGGAAGCTGGTGTAACAACTATATATACCATCAGTTGTAACGTTATCACATCAGAGTACAAGTCAAGTCAACCCTTTTTTGTAATCTTGCCAGCAGCAACAAATTAAAAACAAGCATAAATATTTTGAAGTCACATACAATTCAAAAATTGATAAAAAGAACTTAATTACAATTATGGCTCAGTAGAAAAGACATATGTCATGTTCAAAATAACAGGGTCATCGAGCAGCAATGTCAGAATATTTGTCTTAATTTTTTCAGATTATATTTTGGTTAAGTTAGTGGTGTTTGTTTCTAAAAATAGATTTAGTCCCAATATAGATTATTAGGTCACTATGAGGCATGTCTTATGTCTTCTAATTCTTGTCAAACTTCAGTATAGAATTAATCAATGAGTTTCTTGACAGGGTGTACCAATAGGATTAAGTGGACGTGATATTATTGGTATTGCCAAAACAGGAAGTGGTAAAACTGCGGCATATCTCTGGCCAATGCTGGTACATATTATGTTACAGGTAAGTGTGTTAGTTTTCTCCCCTGTTGTAGTAAAGCATTATTCCATAAATGACAGAATTAGAGGGTTGATTTTAAACGAAAGAAATTTCCAGTGATGAATACTTTGTATTTAAGGCAATTAAAAATTTTTGATGGCTGTTTATGGTGTACACAGTATGCATACGACCAATCCTAAGCAATATTTTAAAAACATTCCTTCTGTATTATAGTTACTTCTCATGTTTTTGAATTAAATGCAAATGTAGATTTGTGAATACCTACTATATACAAACAAGGACATTTTTTCAAGGGATAAGTTTAACATTTTTTTCCAATCACATTATTTGTGCAAAATTTACTCATCTCAACTTGTTTTAAGATTTATAATTCAAACAAAAAAGACAAAAAAGTGTTTCTTCATAATTTTTATAACCATGTCTCAGAATGTTTTGTTATGCAACTCCAGATAATCCCCTTGCAAAAATAATCACACTTACATTGTAGAACATATATTTTAGAAAGAAATAGAGCCAGGAGATGGACCCATTGGTTTGATACTGGCACCAACAAGAGAATTGTCACAACAGGTAGGCATTGAATCTTGTAATAGTATTTTTTTTAAATCTTGCTAGATTTTAAGGAATCTCTCTTTGAGTCTTTGACTACCAACCTCGTCAAGACCAAGTAAGGTAAATAAGGGAGCATGTACATTAAAGAAATATACCATTGCACGAAATTTTACAGTTTAAGATTCTGTGTATTCTTTTTCATGTAATTTTAAAATAATTTTGGTTGTAATATAAGAAAATAAACTGTTACTTTGCTAAAGTTCTCAGAGTTCACTTTACTTATTTATAAATTGTGTATTGTCCCTAGTACAAACAAATCAATAAACTAGTACATATCTTGCAAAGGGAAGTAATTTATCATTTGTAATGTTATTGCCTCGCTGGTCTATTTTGCAGAATAACTGTTTCTCATTGTTTGGTTCACTCTTTGATTACAGCTTTGTCCGACATTCAAGGCAGAAGTTTTCTCTAAGAATAAGAAAGACAGCAGATTTTATTGTGCTCATAAGTCAATGTAGGGTCAGTCACATTCAGTTTCTTTTAATACTGACCCACCCTGCTAAAATTTCTAATACAATGATAACTGTTGAGTGGTTTAGCAGTTTTATTTACTTTTGGGATAAAACTATATTTATGTTGTTCTATTACAGATTTATACAGAGGCAAAACGATTTGGGAAAGGATATAACATACAGGTTGTGTGTGCTTATGGTGGAGGCAGTATGTGGGAACAAACCAAGGCCTGTCAGGCTGGGGCCGAAATTATTGTAGCAACCCCTGTAAGTAATCTGTTGTAAAAAAGCCTGTCAGGCTGGGGCCGAAATTATTGTAGCTACCCCAGTAAGTAATCTGTTTTGAACAAAACAAGGCTTTTCAGGCTGGGGCCAAAATTATTGTAGCTACCCCAGTAAGTAATCTGTTGTGAACAAACCAAGGCCTGTCAGGCTGTGGCCGAAATTATTGTAGCTACCCAGTAAGTAATCTTTTGTGAGCAAAACAAGGCCTGTCAGGCAGGGGCCGAAATTATTGTAGCTACCCCAGTAAGTAATCTGTTGTGAACAAACCAAGGCCTGTCATGCTGGGGCCAAAATTATTGTAGCTACCCCAGTTAGTAATCTGCTGTGAACAAAACAAGCTTTTCAGGCTGGGGTCGAAATAATTGTAGCTACCCCAGTAAGTAATCTGTTGTGAACAAACCAAGGCCTGTCAGACTGGGGCCGAAATTATTGTAGCTACCCAGTAAGTAATCTGCTGTGAAAAAACAAGGCCTGTCAGGCTGGGGCCGAAATAATTGTAGCTACCCCACTAAGTAATCTGTTGTGAACAAACAAAGGGCCTGTCAGGCTGGAGCCGAAATAATTGTAGCTACCCCAGTAAGTACCGGTAATCTGTTGTGAACAAACCAAGGCCTGTCAGGCTGGAGCCGAAATTATTGTAGCTACCCCAGTAAGTAATCTGTTGTGAACAAACCAGGGCCTGTCAGGCTGGGGCCAAAATTATTGTAGCTACCCCAGTAAGTAATTTGTTGTGAACAAACCAAGGCCTGTCAGGCTGGGGCCGAAATAATTGTAGCTACCCCAGTAAGTAATCTCTTGTGAAAAAACCAATGCCGGTCAGGCTGGGGCTGAAATTATTGTAGCTTCCCCAGTAAGTAATCTGTTGTGAACAAACCAAGGCCTGTCAGGCTGGGGCAATAGTGATTGTATCTACCCCAGTAAGTAATCTAGTTAGGACAATACATCTCAGTCTGGGGCCATTATTAATGTAGCCAATGCAGTATGTAATCTATTTAGAACAAGGCCTCACAGATCGAGCCGAAATTATTGTATCTTTTCTGGTAAGTTATAGGTTCATATTGAGACGTTTTTTGCTGGAGCTGAAACTGCTTCATTTACTGTAATAACTAAGGAAGGACTTTTATATGTACTTAGGATCTCCCTAAAGTCTGTCAGACTAGGACAAACATTGGTGAAGTAAGCTGTATTTATTTTAAAAACATTTTGCAGCCTGTCAGTTCCTATTATTGCTACTTACATGTACCTACATTTAGTTATTTCTGTATTTCTTGAATTTTCTAGGGTAGACTGATAGATCTAATAAAGAAGAAAGCAACCAATCTTCAGCGAGTGACATTTCTGGTGTTTGACGAAGCTGATCGTATGTTTGATATGGGCTTTGGTATGTGTTTTAAATCATTTGTATATAATTAATTTTATTATCCTGGAACATTGAAAACACAGAGATGGCTTGACATAATTTCTATATACAGTCAAACCTCGATAAGTCGAAGTTTGCAGGACCGTAAAAAATATATCGAGTTATCCGAAGTTCGAGTCAACCGAGTTTAGGGTGTGACGTCATTTTTATTATGTGATTTTTTTAAAAACTAAGGGAATTTATTTCATGTATATTGGTTTCGAACTTCGGCATCGCTTATTTTGTCTCGGTATTTGTAGTGTGCGATATATGAAGCATTTTATGCATTCAAATAAATCGACAATAATTAATAAATGGTGTAATCACATTTTATAAACTTTATTACGAAATCATGGAAATACATTTCAAGAAAACACTTATCAACTTACAGTTCGAAAAAACTAATGAAACAATACAAATTGTTTTTATTCGTAATTTACAACAACAATAACAGAATTTCTTTAAAGAAACGAAACTCGACCACATACATCATTGATCAGATCAAAATAAATTGTCAATAATTATCATTTTAAATTAAACATGACAAAATAATTCTGACAGTAATTAGCGGATCATCAATTAACCTTAATAATGCATGTCCTGCGCTTGGATTACCAATTCGCTTTATTAAATTGCCAATTCAAATTGTAATAGCCAATCAAAAATCGTGTTTACTCTATGACAGGTGTTTAAAATAAACAGACGCGAATTAAGTAACAATACAAATGAAATTGTTAGTTTTGACATCGATATCGAGAGCAAAATTAACTTCAAGACAACGAGGTTAAAATTACACTAATTAATATTGTCCGGACTACAAAAATCCATCGAGTTAAGCAAAATATCGAAACAACCGAGATCGATACATCCGAGGAAGAAATTCATTGTTGATATGGGAAAAATGCCGGGACCTAAAAATTATATCGACATAACCGAGGTATCGAGTCAACCGAGTTCGAGACAACGAGGTTCGACTGTATATTTTGCAATTCCAGATTGCTTCAACACTGGAAATAAATTATGTACATGTTTGTGTGTACTGTGAAATACTTTTTAGTCGTGGGGGTATCAATTTTCGTGGTTTTCATGGAGGCCTCGGACCACGAAATTAAAAATCCAACGAAGAATAAAACTTCATTAACAGATGGGAACTTGGGAACAACGATCTGAAAATGTCCGAGATCAGACATTTATTTGTAAATGTAATATATGATTTTGTAGTTCGATCCATTACTAATGTTCAGCTCAAAATCCATCTTAATGATTATGTTACAGGTTTCATGTTTGAATTGTGTTTTATTAAATGTAGGTATTATTTAATTGTAAAGCGTATGAAGAAACATCGACTTCCGGTCAAGGTGGGATATATGAGGTGTTCATTTTCTATGTTAAAAAGTAACAAATTATTATCGGAATTATGAGTTTGGTTGCTCCTTTGAACATAAATTAAAATAACAAATAAAATATTTAAAAGATAAGCTATACTGTGAAATACTTTTTATTCGTGGGGTATCAATTTTCGTGGTTTTCGTGGAGGCCTCGGACCACGAAATTAAAAATCCAATGAAGAATAAAACTTCATTAACAGATGGGAACTTGGGAACAACGATCTGAAAATGTCCGAGATCGGACATTTATTTGTAAATGTAATATATGATTTTGTGGTTCGATCCATTACTAATGTTCAGCTCAAAATCCATCTTAATGATTATGTTACAGGTTTCATGTTCGAATTGTGTTTTTATTAAATGTAGGTATTATTTAATTGTAAAGAGTATGAAGAAACATCGACTTCCGGTCAAGGTGGGGATATATGAGGTGTTCATTTTCGATGTTAAAAAGTAACAAATTATTATCGGAATTATGAGATTGGTTGCTCCTTTGAACATAAATTAAAATAACAAATAAAATATTTAAAAGATAAGCTATACTTTATCTTTATTAGTGCATATCAGTGACACGCTATATCAAATGGATGTTGTGATAATACCGATCGTGGCACAAATGACATTAAATTACACCTTTGTATTTAGTGCTACTCAACACATGAAGTGACAAATGCCCTTCGGCTAGGAATGCTTCTATAGATAACAATTAGAGAATTAAATAGACTCAAAGTAGTTTTTATTGCAATTAATCAATTAATTAATACATTACCGTGTTTATAATTAGCTATTGATTTCCGTGTTGTTAATTTTACATTCGTTACCACGCGCGTAAACAACATCATGCAATGAAACTGTTTTGTCTTCTTTATATGTTGATGCTTATTATCAACAGTGAAAATGATTCTGCTGTAATCATTTATTTTGATCGCTACCTCACTTTTTGCATTTTTGGAAAGCGTCAGTCCACGAATTTAAGAACCCACGAAAATGTAAAATTTCACCAAACCACGAAAATTGATACCCACGAATTTAAGTACTTTCACAGTACTTTATCTTTATTAATGCATATCAATGACACACTAAATCAAATGGATGTTGTGATAATACCGATCGTGGCACAAATGACATTAAATTACACTTGTGTACTTATTGCTACTCAACACATGAAGTGAACAAATGCCCTTCTGCTAGGAATGCTTCTATAGATAACAATTAGAGAATTAAATAGACTCAAAGTAGTTTTTATTGCAATTAATCAATTAATTAATACATTACCGTGTTTATAATTTGATTTCCGTGTTATTAATTTTACATTCGTTACCACGCGCGTAAACAACATCATGCAATGAAACTGTTTTGTCTTCTTTATATGTTGATGTTTATTATCAACAGTGAAGATGATTCTGCTGTAATCATTTATTTTGATCGCTACCTCACTTTTTGCATTTTTGGAAAGCGTCAGTCCACGAATTTAAGAACCCACGAACATGTAAAATTTCACCAAACCACGAAAATTGATACCCACAAATATAAGTACTTTCACAGTATTTTATTTGTTACATGTTAAGTCAACATAGATGTATTGTACATGTACAAGCTTTCTTGCATCAACAAACCATTTACAAGTAATTTTAAGTTGAGCCCTATATGTTTACTGTATAAAGTGACTCCTACTTTTGTATACACTTTCCTGTTCCTATAAAGATGGATGCTATATTTCAAACTCATCCTAGATTTCTCAAAGGTCAAACCTCAGACTTGAAATTTAGTTTTTTTGCAAATACCTTAGCATCATCAACATTCTAATGATTTGATTGGATAAAAGAGGGATTTAAACTCAAAGTCATCTAAGAATTTTTTAAGAAATCTGTGTCTGGACTTTGTTGTGACTGTTCCAGCACTACAGGACTTTGTTGTGACTGTACCAGCACTACAGGACTTTGTAGTGACTGTACCAGCACTACAGGACTTTGTTGTGACTGTACCAGCACTACAGGACTTTGTTGTGACTGTACCAGCACTACAGGACTTTGTTGTGACTGTACCAGCACTACAGGACTTTGTTGTGACTGTACCAGCACTACAGGACTTTGTTGTGACTGTACCAGCACTACAGGACTTTGTTGTGACTGTACCAGCACTACAGGACTTTGTTGTGACTGTACCAGCACTACAGGACTTTGTTGTGACTGTACCAGCACTACAGGACTTTGTTGTGACTGTACCAGCACTACAGGACTTTGTTGTGACTGTACCAGCACTACAGGACTTTGTTGTGACTGTACCAGCACTACAGGACTTTGTTGTGACTGTACCAGCACTACAGGACTTTGTTGTGACTGTACCAGCACTACAGGACTTTGTTGTGACTGTACCAGCACTACAGGACTTTGTTGTGACTGTACCAGCACTACAGGACTTTGTTGTGACTGTACCAGCACTACAGGACTTTGTTGTGACTGTACCAGCACTACAGGACTTTGTTGTGACTGTACCAGCACTACAGGACTTTGTTGTGACTGTACCAGCACTACAGGACTTTGTTGTGACTGTTCCAGCACTACAGGACTTTGTTGTGACTGTACCAGCACTACAGGACTTTGTTGTGACTGTACCAGCACTACAGGACTTTGTTGTGACTGTACCAGCACTACAGGACTTTGTTGTGACTGTACCAGCACTACAGGACTTTGTTGTGACTGTACCAGCACTACAGGACTTTGTTGTGACTGTACCAGCACTACAGGACTTTGTTGTGACTGTACCAGCACTACAGAATTATCAGTACAATGATCATTAAAGAATTGCTGAAAGAGTTATTACAGATAAACAATAATTGTTGCCATGGTAACAGAATAATCCAATATTCTTGTACCAATTAGCAGTACTGTAATCAGTCATGTATAATACACATTTTCTTGCTTAACCGTTCATCAGATCAGTGTGTGTTGTTCTCCGTGGGATGGCTAATGTTATATTTATTGGATCTTTTCTTATGAAACCATTTAATTGGGTGGGTAAATCAGTGTTTTATACAAAGCCAATTACGGTTGACATAATTGTGTGAAATAATATTTGTGTTGTTTTTTAGAACCCCAAGTCAGATCAATAGCCAACCATGTTAGACCAGACAGACAGAGTGAGTAGGAATAGCCATAATGTTAAAATAAATATAACAATGGGTCAAGGTCAAAGACATCTAAAAATTGTTACTATGGTTACTGCATACAGCCTGTTATGATTTATTTCATTTATTTTTATACAACTCTTATGCATATAAATATGTGCAAAAACAACAAATACACAATTATAACAACACTAATGTGCCCCGTAAGAAACTAAACTAATTTTTCAGCAGTAATGTGGCTAACAGTTTATAGTTTTGGGAAGGTTTAATTATTATATAAATAGTTAACCCTTACGTTAGATAGCTGATCAATAGTTAATCAAACACTTGGTGTGCAATCATATTTAGAAATTTATAGTAGGCTATTTGACCTTGCTCAAGTGGAATGTTAGTAATCTTCTGTGTACTATCAAGTATAAGTGTCAAATACTGTTTGGTACATCATGAGACTTTGTTCAGCATAGAAGGCGTTTATAATGTGTTCATTATAATCAATATAACTAATATGATTGTTAATAATGTATTTTTAAAGTAAGTACATAATTGTAAAATATGTGTCATTTCTACTTGAATGTTCTGTGTTGATAGCAAGATATGTGTTTGTTTAAATACTAAATTTTTCTTAAAGTATTGGAAAACTATTTATTGAAGACAATAACCATTGGATTTTAAACAGCATGCTGACCTAATGGAATGCCATCTTTGTCTTGTGTATGTTGTTCTGTAAAGAGATATACATGATACTAAATTTTTTTTCAATTTTCGATTACACAGTATTTCTACAACTTGCTGACTTAAAAATATTTGTGAGACATACAATGGCATTCATTCACAGGCAGTATATATATAGATAGATGTCCCTGTATATACATGTTTTTCCTTGCAGGACTGCACACACCTTAGTAACCCCTGTTGTTTCAGCTTTACTTTTCAGTGCTACATTCAGAAAGAGAGTGGAAAAACTTGCCAGGGATATTCTCATAGATCCTGTAAGGGTTGTTCAAGGAGAAGCAGGGGAGGTAATTATAATACTAAGTAGAAGCTGGGGAGGGGAGATAATTATAGTGTCAAGATGCTAAATAAGACCAGTCAAATTTCAGAACATATAATAAATTGGTTCTTACAACACAATAGTCCTGTTCAACTTGGTGTGTATTGAAAGCTACCACATGGATTTTAATACATAAACATTTTATTTTTCTGAAAGGCGACAATATTGGGACAATTTGTAGTCTTAAATTGCTCTTTTTAATGGTGTTTAGGATATTGTATGTCACATTTACTACATGACCTATAAACCAAGATTTTCTGAAATGAAAGTGCTATTTTTAGAGTTAGTTTCCTCTTAGAAGAATTTAGGCCTAAGTTTAAAGAGCTATGCACATTCAAAAATTACCAAAATCAGTAGAAAATCTTGAAGAATAGAATAAGTTTTTTTTCCCTTTAATTAAAGACACTGTACATGTATAAGTAGAAGCAGGGGAGGTAATAAGACAAACATATCCTGTAGGGAAAGTGCACCTTGAGGCATAATTGATGGTATAAGTTCAGAAAATGATTGGTAAGGAAAGTTGATATGAACACCGATAGCTACGATTTTTTAAGAATATAGTGTAAATGGGTTGCTGTGTCAATTTGCTACTTCAAATTGGCATGCATTTCTAACGGTACAATAACACACAGATACCAAACAGAAATTAAACTACAATTTGATCATCACATTGATAACATTGAAAACTTCTATCCTAAGGAACAAAAAGAATGATATTTGGTGTAATGCATCATTTTTGAAGTAACTGATTTTTTTAAAAACCAACAATGCCTACAACAAAAACAGACTGAGAATCACTAAGACTTCATTAAAAGCAAGACAAACTGTACAACTCTTGATATCAAATTTATTGTTGTTTGCAGGCAAATGAAGATATCACACAGATCATTGAAGTATTACCTGTTGGGCCAGCAAAGTGGACATGGCTGATTAAAAAACTTGTAGAGTTTACAAGCAGTAAGAATTTGTTCCATGGTGAAATCAATTGTTTGCCACTATTTCATGTTTTCAGCACTATTTCTGACAGCTACCAGGTAAGGGATCTGGGATGTTTGAAAAGCGAATTAACAGGAGATATTATAAAGGCATATTAGAATATCCTGCTAGAAAATAATCCTTTGAATTTGAACCTTTATTTTGAAAACCCTGTTGATACATTTTCATTGTGCAAGCTGAACTTAGTAAAAAGGAGGTTTTTTTACCAATATTTGTCCAGAGGGACATCAGTGTTGCTGAGACTCATTTTATTGTTTTCAGTAGGAAGTCTTCTTAAATTTCTTTGTATTATTTTATGAGAAGCCGTCTTATATATTTTGTTGTGTTATTTTTTCAGTGGGAAGTCTTCTTATATTCGTTACTAGAAAGAAAAATGCTGAAGAGTTGACAACCAACCTAAAAGCAAGGGATTTTAAAGGTAAATCATTTAACCTGAAATATACCTTTTTTTTCCTTTCTAACACGCATACTTATCATTTACAAAAACAGACTTTAAAATCATATTTTATATTATTGCTATTTCACAGTATCTTCCCATATGTGCCATATTAACCCATCTCACCTCACTGTCAAGACATTGTGAAGAATCACCTTGACATCACAATGTTATAAAACAGTGATAAACAGATTATTAACGTTTTATGAAACTCGATGCATTTTCTTGTCATCTCACCCGAGAGCTGTCTTGGTTAGATAGGGACAAGAAAATGCATCTCATTAAAAAAAACCCACAAATAATCTATAATTATTTCTTTGTACTGTACAGCTTCTGTTTCTGATGTTGGTCACTCTATTACAATGTTCTTTTGCATAGTCAAATCTCCTTTGGTGTTTTTACTATTTTGGAATTTTGAAAATGTACTACACAACTTCAATAAAGGTGGGTTAGGGATGTGGCAAATTTCAGTTAAGCTGTATATATCAGCTTGAAACATGCAAAATTGGCAATTGAGATATCACAAGCCAAAAATCTATATAGTACCCTTGAATAAAGTCTCATGTTTCATGTGACTTTTCAACTCAAAAACGCTATATAAGCTATAGTATGTTCCTATTCAGAGTCCAGTTTACACAACAGTTATCTTAAATGTACGTATTTTAGCAATTCATTCTTGTTATATTTAAGTATATTTAAGGCAATTAGTATACAGACATATACATATTTTAACACATTGTACCATGTACTGTGGCTTCTTCCAGAAGAAAAAATGGAAGTCAAAATATACATGTAGTTGAAAAATGGCTGAATGTTAGATCAACATTGGAACAAATAAACCCAAATATGGTACAGTAAACAATACATGTATCAGACAGTATTGTTTTTTTTCAGTTGGTCTGTTACATGGTGATATGACACAGATGGAGAGAAATGATGTTATAACAGCGTTTAAAAAGAAAGAAATACCAGTCATGGTGGCTACCGATGTAGCAGGTATAAATAAACTACTTATCCTAGTGTCTCCATCATGACCACACTATCATTTTCAAAGGCAATAGGAATTGATTGGCAGAGTTTTCTGATTTTTATTTTTCAAGTAGTTTTTCTGTATGATATGTAATAAAACCTGTGATATAGATGTAGTAAATGAGGGCATCGGGTTAATATAGGGTCTCTGGATGATACCAGGGCAAGTATTGGAAAGGTCGTGTATTGTTCCATCTATAACATTTTCTCTGTGTAAAGGAAAGGCAAACATGAAAATTATTCAACATCGAAGGGAAAATAAAGTTACATGAAATCTTAACAGCAAAATTTTTAGAACTAATCTTTTTTTAATGTCCCAACTTATAAGTAATCTACAATGATTCATTAAATCAAAGTTCTTATGACTTTAACATTTTTCTCTATAAATCTAGTGAAAAATGGAAGTATTACTGGCCAGATTTACTTAATGCTTTGAGAAAAAGAAGCTACAAATTAATTATAGTTAAATTCATTAATTTATTATTGCCACATTGAGCCACAGGTATTTTATATTAAGCTGAGTATTGAAATTCATTATTTGCTGGTCCACATGAGATTATCAAAAATTAATATCTTATTAGTAATGTACATTTCTAGCATATTACAGCTTAATTCATATTTTGTCTTTCAGCCAGAGGTTTAGATATACCCGCAATAAAGACAGTAATAAATTACGATGTGGCTCGTGATATAGACACGCACACTCATCGCATTGGTCGTACAGGAAGAGCAGGTATGAATCCTTACTGTACAGGTTTCCTTTATATGTAAGGTTGACACTGACACACCTAAGCATAACAATGGTTTCACAGGAAGAGCCGGTAGGAATTCTTATAAGACAGGTTTTAATAAATTTGTGTAATTTAATAAATTTTACACATAGATAGTTGCCTTTATACACATACATTTCATTTTATTACGCATAATTTTTCAAAAATATATAAAAGAAAATCATCTCATCCAAATTTACCTTATGGCAGTAAAAATACATGTACTTGTAATATCAGACATAGACTTTAGCATGTTTATTCCCGTTTGTTAGGTATATGCATTTCTCAATTAGTATTTAATTGTTTAACTTGCAGAATGTTTCTTGGGATTTTATTTTCAGATTGTTGATGACTCTGAAAAAAAAAACGAAAATACAGCAAAAAACCCCCAACATATACGGTTTTATTTATCTCAATCTAGACATTATCAATCAAAATGATTTTTTATTCAATGAAATTGATTAGGTACTTGTACTTCACTATTCCACAGTGGGAAGCCAACAGTGTTCACTCTACTTTGACCATTTCAAAAGCGTGGCCGAGTGGTTAACGTAGTTTGTCTACTATTGATCATGAGGTCTGTCAACACAAGTTTACGGTTTCGAGTCTTTATGCGGGCATGTTGCGCTTGACTCCAACTTTAATTGACAAGGATTAGAAGTTTCCAACTCAAGGTCGGGGGTTTTCTGCTTGTTCTCAGGCTTCCTTCTCCAATAAAAACTGGACGCCATGATATAAGCCATAACTTTTGTTAGTTGACACCCAACATTTTTGTAATTTCATGACAAACGTCTTGTTATTTTAAAACTTACTTAAAAACATCCTTGAACTATTTAAGGATCAGTGCAGAGACCAATACAAAATATTGTCAAATCTGATAGATCAGTGGATTGTAGCAATGACCAATCAAAAACATTGTCTTATCTGACATAATATACTATTTATTAACCCTACTTTATACAGGAGAGAAAGGCTTTGCTTACACATTAGTTACAGAAAAAGACAAAGATTTTGCTGGAAGTCTTGTCCGACATTTAGAAGTTGCTAGCCAGCATGTTCCAAAGGCTTTGATAGAGATTGCAAACAAAAGCAGTTGGTTTAGAAAGAGTAGATTTAAGCATGAAAAGGGCAAAAAATTTAAAATACAGGCAGGACTTGGCATCAAGGAACGACCTGGACTAGGAGCAGAGAGTGTGAGTATAAGCAAGGATTATAAGCTGTGATGTATTGAGGTATTAAAATAAGTCGCCCTATTGTTACAGACTTCTTTACTTTGGAATATAAGGCCCTCTGTGTCAAAGTGATATAACCCAGAGTTTGTTAGAAATGTAATAAAATGTATTCTAATGCAGTTTTTAATATAACGTTGATTCTGATTGGATAATGTCAATAATATCATGGCATCAATTACACGATTGATGCCCTGAGATGTTAACACAAGCGCAGACGTTATTTCTGGTAAATTAAAATTCCCATTTAAACAGTTAATTTAGTTGTTTATCGCAGTGGCATTAGAATGGAGATAACCGTAATGTATTTGAAGATTTGCCGGCATCAATTGGTAATTTGATGATCGCAAATCTTCAAATACAATACAGTTATCTCCTTATTATATTTTATAAAAGTTATAATACATACCGATATTTTATTTCTATATACCAGAATAATGATTTTGTCTTCGCACAATAGTGTCCTCTGTCAGTTATTGCCTAGGCAAAAGAATCTCTAGGTAACAATTATCTTTACTGCTTGCAAAGTTTATCATGTGTGTTATGTGTCATAACATATCATCACGTTTAAATTCGGATCTTGTGCTGTCTATTTCTATCTCTACTTCATCATCACTTACAGTTTCACTCACGCTTTTTTTTGTGTGCTCTCCATTTTTTACTTTAAAAATTATTGGCTTTCAAAAAGATTCACCTTTATTTCATGCTTTGGTTCATAAATTAATTTGCCCTTATGTAGACCTCACAAGTCATGTAAATTATCTTGTTTGGAAAGCTATCGATTGATTAAATAAATGCATCTGGTCATGTATTAAATTAATCTGTTTAAACAGGTAAATTTTAATTGAGAAATGTGTATTGGTCTGTATTTGGTCTGGACATAAGGGTTTTAATTCAAAATACATGAGGTCAGGTTTAAAAAGGTTAAATTAACAAAGGACTTTAAGGGAAGAAAATGGAACCTAAATTTTCAGCTTGAATCTACAAGGAACCAGTTTATTCAGGGACCAGTTGTAACAGGTTTTACTGTATGTGTTAAGTGGGACATCAGTGTCACATCAGTGTACATTTTCTTGTTTAAGTATTATTTGTTTATTGTTTGTTTGTTTGTTTGAATGGTGTTTTAACGCCACTTTCAGCAATTTTTCAGCTATTTCATGGCGTCCAGTTTTTATTGGGGGAGGAAACCGGAGTACCCGGAGAGAACCCCCGACCTGCGGTACGAAAACTGGCAATCCTTGTCAATTAAGATTGGAGTCGAGTACACCCTGCCTGTAGTGAGAATCGAACCCGCAATCTCAGTGTTGACAGACCACGTGATCAATAGTAAACGAACTACCTTGACCACTCGGCCACCGAGGCCCCTATTTGTTTAAAAAAAGATAAAAATATTTTTTTCAAGGAGACACAGTTTTCTTTAAGTATAAAGACCATTTTGCTATGACTCTACTGTCTTTCCTGTAATTGCCATACTTTAGACAAACTTGACATAACTTGTCGATTGGTTTGATGAAGAACTGGCATCAACTTTGGATTCTGATGTGCCTGGAAATTGAAGATTGAAGAAGCCAAAATCTTTTTATAATCCCTGTTAACTGAATAATTGGTGAAATCATGTCACTGTTCAAATTCTGCTACAAGCAATAAAACCATTTAAATTAAGGGTGTTAAGTTAATATTGCAACTGGTTAGGAAACAAGCATTTCTCTTAGTTTTGTTTCTCACTTTAAATGTTAGTAAAACAATCAATTGGCTATATTTACATTACGTATGTCTTTCATCGATATCCTAGATTTCTATTGGTTCAAATCGTTACAGATGACGTAATATCGTTCTTTGCATTTCTAAACGAAACCGGTAGCTATGCAGAGCATGTGCTTGACGACGTCCACAGTAAACAAACAAAGCGGCGTAATTTAAATCAACAGAAGTACATTGTGTATGATTTAAATCAGGAACCAGAAATTTTTTAATTAAATAAAATGTAAATATAACAATTGAATGCATTCTTTTGAAGTTTCATTTACTTATGAAAGCATTGACCTTAACACATTTTTATGACAGCACTACTTTGAAAATGTGCTTCAGTCAACGCTTTCATACGTAAACGTAAATAAAAAGAATGCATTAAATTCTTAAACAATCACCTTTAGTACATGTAAATAGGATAACACAATTATACATGTTCATTCACATATTTTATTTTTAGGTTTAAGAAAAACTGTAAAAAATATACACCTGTAGTTCTCAAGTTGTTCTCTTAATATGAACAAATTGATCTTAATAATGGTTTTCAACCATTAAATAACACTTTATACCGCTTGGTTGACTGAAGATAGTTAAAATAAAGGCCAGGTTTACAAGAACAACAGAAAGCATATTCATTAAAAAATCATTGGGAGTTGAGTTATCAACAAGTTAAAAACAATTGCAAATCAGAATGCAGCATCTGATATATTGGATTTTCTATTTCTTGTTATCCTTGCCATCATGTACATATAATTAGGAGACTAGAAATTAACAGAACACATTAATACTTATACAAGTTCATTTTATTTGTATGTACATTTCAGAGTACCAGAACTCAGGATTCTACAAGTCTGAGTAGTTTTAGAGGTATTGGAAGTTCTGCTAGTACACAGTCTGAAAGAATAGCTGCCATGAAACAAGCTTTTGGAGTAAGTACATGTTCAAGTTATCTAAGAGTTTTGTCCCTTTAAATAGATATTTAAAAGTTATTTCTTTTGGTTTGGTTTGTATGAAAAATAGCAAAGAAAACCGAGCGAACAGTAAGTTATCTCACTTTAGGTTTGGTATTTCTCAGCAACTTTGGTCTCTCCTATCGTTGCTAGAAGCAAAGCATATATTTGGGAATCTGGTGGTGTGGGCAGTGTTAACACTTGATCTTCGTAAGTTTAAGCCATAATTATGTCAACAAAATTTGAACCAGTGGTAGCTTATGATGGGTACTTGTCCGTCTGTCACCTGACCTTGGTCCAGTAACCACATTAAAGTTATTAGATTAGTCAGTTCCTCAGTAACCATGCATGGTAGAATGACAATATTTGGTATATAGCTTGCTGAAGAAATGTACATGACAGTCTGGTAGATGTCACCTGACCTAGACTTCAATTTCATGGTTTAATAACTACATTAAAGTTAAAGGTCACTTTCTCTGTAATGATGCATTATATATTTTATATGATGACATTATAATGCTATTTACATGTAGCTCATATTTTATTTTCACTTCTGATGTGGAATGCAGGCCAGACATTTTTCTGTGTCCACACTTGTTTTGACGATTTCTAGGATTTAATCCTCTGGCCAAGTTGACTGATTGATTGGTTGATTGATACTTTATGTCCATCAAGCAATATTTCAGCTATATTCAGGACCCTAAGGTAGTTCATTGTTAACTGTTTGAGCCTGATTTTGGACAGTCCTAAATATTGAGGATTGCCAATTTTCCTGTCTCACTTTCACCATGTACTTCAGCTTCCTTCACCCATTTTTAACTGGATAACATGATATAGCTGAAAAATTGGTGAAAGTGGCCTAAAGCACATTTATAAGATAAACCAAACAAAATAAGTATAAACGGAAAATAATACAGAACACAATTTATCCATTAATTATACTATCAGACTCTTCAACTTCTATTACCCAAAAAATAAAAATGGAACATAATTTTCTTTTCAAACATAATTTCAGGCTCAGTTCAAGGCTAATTTTGTGTCAGCATCAATGGAAGGAGTGCCTGCAAAAATTGGTGGAGGTTTAGAAGATCCTGAAGCCAACAAGAAACGAAAAAAATCCAGATGGGAATGAATATTTATATTTTAAGTAATAGTTGTTAATCTTGTTTATATGAAATTGACCAATAAATTTGTAAAATAAGTTTTATGGATGGATGACTTACCGTTTTGTGTTGTTCAAGGATAGTTATTATGAAGCATTCAATATGTAGGAGAAAGCAAATGTTTGACTTTGTACGTAGTAAGAAAGTCAATTGTTTTTATTTTATTGTTTCGACTTTTTGACATTGTCTTGTAAACACAAATTTAAAACTAAATAAAAGAAAAGATGGTTACAGTAATTCAGTTAAAATAGATTGGATGAGACACTTGTTTAATATTTGCAATATATATTATTTTATGTCTCATGGACAACATACAATAGCTTCAGATCAGTTTTTCTCTTTTGCTGCCCCATATTATCACAATAATTATTAATTTTATTATGTCTATTTAAAAAAATAAGTACTATGTGTACACGATTAACAAAATTATTTATGAACACAATATTTGTATAAAGAGCAAATCTGATTGGACAGCAATTTGTTGAAATCCTTGATATACATATCCTTCAGATCAGTTGGTCCTATCCAGTGGTTGTGGGCAACAGAACTACTTGTTTATTTGGCCTGCCATTTATCCTGGGCATCCTTTTTCAATTGACTTGCAAATATCCATGGGAAAAAAAGATGGTATTAACATAAGTGTTTATCTACTTTTATAAACACAGAATGAAATATTGGTGGGTTGCCCACTGTGGATAAAGGAAAATATCTCTGAGCTGTCCACATACATGTACCTACTTCCTGTCGGAGCTGTCCACATGCATGTACCTACTTCCTGTCTTGAACCATTAAGTAGACATTTTGTATACATCATGTGTATTCATTCTGTATCATTATCATGTTTTAAATAAATCAAAAAACGATAGTATTGTTTTATTTTTAGGTCTGTCCTAACTACACCTGCGTGCACAGTAAAACTAAATGGGTTTATTCTAGTCAATCAAAATTATTAAAACTTGTATTGGTGGATTCACTAGCATGTCAACCGTGAGACCCTATTGACAAGAAGCCCAAGTTTCTTCCCTCAGTTACTCCAACTTCCTGCCCAATAAAATGTGGAGGCCATAATATTATAAAACTTTAGTTGAAAAATTGCTGCCTTGACATAAAACCCTGAAAAAGGACAAACAAAACACTGTTACATGTACGATTTATTAACAACACATTATAAGCATAATATGTTTACAGTGAGTATTGTTAAGGGTTTCTGACCGATTTTATCGGTTCACTTCTTGGTGTATGAACAACATCTTTATTAAATTTTAGTACATGTATGTCACCAAGGCGATATTAAGACATGTTTTAAATATATCTGTGATTACATGTACCAATTGGTCAGATGCTCTGCCCTAAGGAACCTCAAAATTGCAGTTGAATTTGTCACTAAAAAAAAGAAAGATACTGAATTTTGTGCTAAAGAAAATATGATGTGTCATATCAAGGTGGTTTGTTAATTTGACTCCTGTACATTAGTAATGTACTGGGTATAAAATACAGTTCAGAAATGATTTTTCTTAGACCTGTCCACAGCAGGCATTGGATATGTGGTGGGTAAAACTTCTAGCGTGTTTACATCTTCAGCATTGGACATGCCATTTCCTTTGCTTGATGGTAGGACATGCACACTCAAGTATAATACATTGCAATGAGCTGGTAAGAATTTACATTCCTAATTTCCCACACAAAATTTGTCAAGGCAAAGTGGAAATTGGTGTGTTGCTCTTCATAGACTGTTGGAATAAGTGAAATCCACAAGTGTTGTATTAAGAAACATTAATTGTTGTTTACTTGGAAACAAAATAAATAGCTGATGTTTGTTATATTTTACTAAAAGTATATTTCGTTAACTTAACAGAAACTTTCAGTTAACAGGTGTCAATTATTTAACTATCAAGGATCCATGACATGACTCCAATCGGCTGTAAATTACATGTAAATGGGTTCCACAGTGACTATATCAATTGTGGCATTTTTTCTATTCTCATATGTACATACAAAAATCACAGATTTATAAGTTTGATTCTTTTCTAAATATGTATATGATATATAAACCCTTAAAATATACAAGCAAGTGCATATAAAATTTTTAAAGCATTAACCTCGTAGGCACTTCATTGATGAATTGCATTGTTACGATGTCGGTCAGAAAACAACATTTTTTTTTCACATTACACTTAAGTATATTTTAAGAAATGTTTCACATTTTGCCATTACTGTTATCGCTCGTGTATAATTCTCAGTTTTTACCTTAAAAACTCACCTGGTCAGGCTGGGCGGGTATTTTACACAAGAAGCCAAATATATTACATGTAAACTAACCAAATTACTAGTAAGAAAATTTGATTGGGTGGGCATAATACATCAAATGTTTATTATACACAGCAAGATACGGTAACATTGTAGTTTAAACAAGTGTGCTATTGATTAGTATTCATTTTCGAAAGAGCAAATATTTGTTACTTTTTTCTATCGGAATTGGATGCAAATACTAGGTGGGGTTAACAAAGATAATTCGTGTTTACCTAGGAATTTTAAATATTAAAACTCTAGTAGTGTATAATTACACCAAATAATTACCATTTTTTATCCCCAATATATTTTTTCCTGGAAGGCCATAATGTGAACAGATTCGAGTCTTGGTGTTGTCATATTCAATTCTAACTATTGAAAACGGTATATATGTTATCAAAGCATGGAGTATTTACAGAGATTGAAATTCTACCATGAACTGCTTAAAAATCTACACAGAATGATCAATGTAAACAAAGTAAATAACATGAAATCTACACTACAATGATCAAAGTAAACAAAAACAAAAAACATGAAATCTACACTACAAAAATCAAAGTAAACAAAAACAAAAAACATGAAATCTACACTACAATGATCAAAGTAAACAAAGCAAATAACATGAAATCTACACTACAAAAATCAAAATATACAAAACAAACAATCAAAGATATGTGCAGTAATAACCAGTAAAGTACATGGATTTTATTAGCTGGTGGGGGGGAGGGTAAACTCGTTAATGTCTTTACGAAGACGCACAGATTTGTGTAAAAAAAATCCAAATTTAACAAACTGCAAAATGTAGTAGTATGACACAGAAAATTGCTTATCCCTAAATAAAATTAATGTTTAAACCAAAAAGTATCTAATAAAAATGGATCAAAGACGGAAATGGCCGGATTTTGTTAAACAGGAAGTAGGTGAGCGACGGACCTGAAATCGAATCCCACGTTATGGGAGGCCATGCTGATGCTGCATTCAAATTTTCAAGAGAATGTAATTAGTAGTTGCTGAGAAAACTATTACAAAAAATTTTTCCCAGCCTGCACGCCGCCCGCCAGAAATTCACCACACTATAACCCAGATTTTCACTCTGTAAAATCCAGCCACTTTATCAAAATATTGTCTCTAAATAACTGGTAAACAGTGACCTATTGTAAGTTAAATTACATTCTGGTCTATCAGGAATACTTTTCAGGCAGATTTCAGAGACAGATTGTTTTATAGATAGTACACTAATTTCATTGGCTTGTCAGGAACTATGTACATGAAGCCAATGTTTTTAGGCCACACAGAATTAATTTCTTGTTCGTCGGACTTTAACTTTGAAAATAAGGAGCGAGCGAGCGAAATTTTTTTTATTAATTTTTTTTTTTTGAAATTCTGATTTTGTGGAGCGAATAATTTTTTTTAAGGCGAGCGACATGGTTTTAGTTTTTTAAAAAGATTTGTTCCAGGTTTTCATGGTAAAACTGATGCGAGCGAGCGATTTTTTAAATTTTGAAGAAAATAACTGAAATTAAAAAAAATGACTTAATTAATTGATTAGTAAATTATATAGCAGAAAAGAACTTCTAAAAAGATGCTGCCTTGGCTTTCTATCAATAGGTACAGACTGACCCACAGACAGCCCATACCAATATTCAGTTATGTCTCCAAATCTTTTTGGCAAGGCATAATTTCAAGATTGATTAAAAAGAAATAATAAAAGACTACCTGTCTAATTATTATGCCATCATTTTCCCTGTCCAAAAGCTTGGGATTGTCCTCAATTTTGATTCTCATAATGTTGTCATAACTAAGGTTAGAAACATTGGCGTGCGTTGAAGGCTTCCATTGTATTCATGTAAATAGGTCGATAAAGGTGTCGTCCATTCGACATTCTAATGCCGTATTTGGTAGCAGTACTTTAAACTGGGTGGCAACTGCTGCCACAACCACACTCTTGTTTTCTGTCATTGTTTTCTACATTTTATTTCGGTTTTGATTTTATAGGGGACGACTGAAACGGTATTTTAAACTTCTAAGTTCTGACTGAATCTCTAGTTATCGGAGCAATTGGATGAATTCGTAGAACGCGGAGAAGATTATTTTTTTTAAAAGAAAACTTCTGGTTCTGAACGCGGGCGGGTTTCCGGTTAATGCGGGCGGAAGAAATTTAGTTTTTTTTCTTTCTGAAATAATTTTACGTGCGGGCGGTCCGACGAACAAGTAATTAATTCGGCGTGGCCTTAGCCTTAAATACACAATATTATTGTCGCTTAACATAAACATACATGTTGCAAAATAGATATTAATATCTCATTCAAAAATTAAATATAAAC
This sequence comes from Limnoperna fortunei, assembly GCA_944474755.1. Lineage (NCBI taxonomy): Eukaryota > Metazoa > Mollusca > Bivalvia > Mytilida > Modiolidae > Limnoperna > Limnoperna fortunei. Next base: position 18,719,176 of record OX104119.1, on the reverse strand, counting down.
AAACACTATTAACATAAAACAAGGTATTAATGAAAAGAAATCATTTCCTAACTTAAAAATTATTTTTCTTATCGAGTTCATACAATTTGGCCATACATGTAGTTGGTCAAGATATAACATGATTTATGATAGAATTAGCTTTGATATGGATGATTTTGTCGATGCGAAACAGAAGTGTCCTAGTCATATTTTGTCTGCGGGCCTGATATGGATATCCAGGCCTTGCATGATCGACAGAAGACCTGTAGATTGTCACAATAATTTCTTCCAGTGACATCACTAAAATATAGTCTGTTGGTATGTTGCCATATTAGTAGATGCGATCAACATGTTTTCTGATGTTTTATAAGTTGTTAAGCTGTCTCCTTGACATGGGAGTCTCAGAAAAAAACGGGACCTAATATGGAAAACTCTGATTTATCTTCATAAATTGGTAAATGTTTGTTGCCATATTTAAATGATTTTACTTTTAAAGAACTAAATTTTTAGTATTAAAACAAACCAAAGTTGGGTTTTCTTGTGGAAAAAGTTGTTAATGGAACCGTGCTAGTGATCAAGTTAGATTTCATTGCCATTTTTATTAATTAAACCTATACTACCTCATTGTGGAGAGCTCAATTTTTGGCATGCTTTAAAAAACTAGCTGATATCAGATAAAAATCAGAAGCCGAAAGAGGACTGAATAAAATTGTTATACATTGGTATCCTTACTCCATTACAATAAAACAATGAAGACACAATTTAATTGTTTAAAATTTGTTAACATAGGAGATTTCTCCAAATTTTCATTTAAAAAATACCTTGTTTTAATCATTCAACATCTAATAAATGCTCTGAAATCTCTCATAAAAAGTACTTTGTTAATCACAGACATTGTGGTGTATTTATCGCCAGTTTCTTTAAAAATAATCATAATTAATCTCTGGATTTCTCAAACAATCTTGGTTCAAACTTATTTTTGAGTTTTTTCTCTACAAGTATAATAAATCTAAAATTTTCATTACAACTCAAACTCACCTAAGATTTCTTTTGAGAGATACATGTAAGAACAAGAACAGCAATAAAAATATAAACAAGTTAAAAATAGACTATGTTTATAACATTTTTAACACTAAAATCACACACAAGTAAAAAAAAATATTAAGGAAATAACACGGTAATTAATCTCTTATTTAGCAAAAATAAATGCAAGGAATGTCAACATACAAACATGTACATATAATTATGTCATTCAGGCTAAATGTAATATGTTACTGAATGTCACAGTTGAACACCTCATAACTTTAACCAACAAGTCAATTCATATACATATGTGTTGTTTAGGGTTTACTGCCACTATCAGCACTTTTTCTGCTTTAGAGTGGCACCCTGCTATAGCATAGAAACCCTGATATACCGTGGCACCCTGCTATAGCATAGCACCCTGATATAGCATGGCACCCTGCTATAGCCTTGCACCCAGGTTTTACAGGAGAGATGTTTGGGGTAAATTTCCAGACCTTGTTTTAATCTTCATGTATATTTCTCGAGCATTTCCACATTGGAACTATTTAAATTTTGTTTTGATTTTAATGTTTTATTATCATGTGATGTAATTTACTTCAGTATATTCAAGCAACTGTTGTACAAAAACATAAAATAATTCTTGGATAAAAATTGATACAACAAGTGTGGACTGTGAGCACGCTCACAAAGCTATTCCCCCCGCTTCGCTTTCAAGTCCAATTATCTCCCCTTCATGATAATCGAGGTCAATAAAAATCCTTCATGCACATCTACATATAATGTACTTCCTTTATGCTAAGTTTCATTAAATTTCATCAAGCGGTTTAGGAGGAGTTGCACTTACAAGGGATGTGGACAGACGGACAGACAGACAGGGTGATTCCTATATACACCCCAAACAAGTTTGCAGGGGTATAAAAACCCTGTTACAAAGGGCAATTATTGTGCAACAAGTATTCTAAAAAAAATGCCCACATGGACCTTTGGTCAAGGTAAGCTTAAAAAAGGCATTCAATGCAAGAATGCAATACATATAAACAAGCAAGAAACTTTTTTGGAAAATGTTCACCTCACAATGGCAAGCACCATTTATTCAAGTCTAATGCCATTTATTTCTTTCCAATGAAAATATTTACATGTATATTGTTTGTTGGTTTATTTGGTGTTTAACACCACTTTCAGCAATTTTTCAGCTATATCATGGCATCCAGTTTTTATTGGGGTGAGGAAGCCGGAGTACCCGGATAAACCCCTTACCTGCGGTAGGAAAACTGGCACTCATGGTAAATTAAGATTGTAGTGGAGCGCACCCAGCCCGCACTGAGACTCGAACCCACAACCTCAGTGTTGACAAACCATGTGATCAATAGTAGACGAACTACCTAAACCACTCAGCCACAACGGCTCCTACATGTATATTTAACAAAACTAGAAAAACCTTTACAATAAATGACTGCTTTTTGCCTGAGGACAAGAACATTAATGTTGTAACATGATTTTGCCTCAACTTAAATTTATTTTCCTAATTTTCTCCTTTAAACAACATTTTCTTAAACTCGTGTACATTTCATGATGGCGATATCCAGAAAAAGCGTCACTAATTTTATCAATGTAACCAATGGAAAGGAATAAATACAGAGAGAAAACTGCATTGCTTTGTTTATGGTTTTGCTCAATGATAAGGAAAATATACAGGTAGAAAACTACACTGCTCTTTTTATGGTTTTGCATAAGGAAAATATAATGACAGAAAACTGTTGTTTTTTATAGGGTTTTGCACAATGATAAGGAAAATATACAGAAAAATATTAGCAACATGCACAATGACATTGTTGATAAAACAATTTTAAAATACCCTTGATACTATAATGGGTTATGACCCTTGATACTGTAATGGGTTATGACCCTTGATACTGTAATGGGTTGTGTTACACACTGAGATCAATTAAAAAACATTGTTACAACTTATAATCAACCTTTCGTCAGCACCTACTATGAACTTTGACATAAACTAACTAGATCATCTTATGATCATATCTAGCAATTTAATTTGTTAAAATTCAAAATATAGTTTAAACTAACAAAAAATTTCATTAATAAAATCTCAATACCATGTGGACTTTCTACTCTGTTTACTAGCAACCAGTAACATAGGTACACAAAGTCATAAGACCTCAATAAAATGGCCGACATTGGCCAAGATTTTGTGACATCATATCCTGTCGTGAGACAACCAGACTTGTGTATAATTTGTAAATTGTATAAAATAGTTCACCACTGAGCAATAAAAAAAAGTTGATTTCAGAGGAAAAATTGAACTGTACAGGTAGAAACGTGAACTGTACAGGCAGAAACGTAAACTAGATACTCCATCGTGCCTGATAAATACTGTCAAATATATCTTTGTTCTACACCTAGTCATGTTGAAAGAAGTAAAATATCAGAAGGTTATAATTAAGTGTGCTTGTCTATTGTTTGAAATGCTACTAGTTTCAAATCTTGTCGTGCACATTTCCATGTTTTCTATATTTACCACACTCAATCTTACTTTCCATTGCAACAATAGATTGATAGATACCAAAAAAAAATAATCAAATATGAGATACAATGCAACATGGAATGAAATTTTGATTGGAATGTACCACAGTATACAATACATGTATATGTATAAACATTTGATTTCATGGAATATTTGGTCGACACCTACATGTGATTGTGTACAAAGGCATTATGCTAAAAATATCTTTTATAATATATATTTTGCAACAATACATGTACAAAGAATTACACATTTATCTCATTCAGTTTTGCACCAAAGTTATTATTGACTATTCATTGGAGGAGCTCCTCGGCTTTCATTGGATAGTATTTATACTTCTGACTGTTTATTGGATAGTATTTATACTTCTGACTGTTTATTGGATAGTATTTATACTTCTGACTGTTCATTGGATGCCTGCATAGTTTGTGCGTTGCCCTCACTATTGCTGTCATCTGATGCTGAAGACGATGAAGTGCGAGTCATATCTTCTATGGAACTGGCTTCACGTAGAATCTGTAATAAAATTTATGTACCATTTTTAATAAACATAGCTTTGCAAATTTACAACAAAATGAAAAATCTGAAAAAAGTGCTAGTCATAAATGTTTTATTGTTAATTTGTAGTTTTTTTTAAAGTTTATCAGCAGTTGTTCACCAATATAATGGCTATAACAATTATTGAAGGAAGATTCATTTGTGATAGTACCATAACATTTGACCGATAACTGTCAATACAGGGTGAATACAATTACATCTTGCCCCAAGACAGACTCAAACACACAAACCCAGTGATCAATAGTCAACACCAACTTGACCACCTAGACCCAGTGTAGCGAGACTCACTAAGTTCAAGTGTAGCGGGACACACATTAAAGTCCAGTGTAGTGAGACCCACTAAGGCCAAGTGTTGCCAGATGCACATTAAGGCCCAGTGTAGCGAGACCAAGGCCAAGTGTTGCCACACACACATTAAGGTCCAGTGTAGCGAGACCCACTAAGGCCAAGTGTTGCCAGACCAGACGCACATTAAGGTCCAGTGTAGCATGACTCACTAAGGCCAAGTGTTGCCAGACGCACATTAAGATCCAGTGAAGCCTGACCCACTAAGGCCAAGTGTTGCCAGATGCACATTAAGATCCAGTGTAGCGAGACCAAGGCCAAGTGTTGCCAGACACACATTAAGGTCCAGTGTAGCGAGACCCACTAGTGTTGCCAGATGCACATTAAGGTCCTGTGTAGCAAGACCCACTAAGGCCAAGTGTTGCCAGATGCACATTAAGGTCCAGTATAGCATGACCCACTAAGGCCAAGTGTTGCCAGACGCACATTAAGGTCCAGTGTAGCATGACCCACTAAGACCAAGTGTTGCCAGACGCACATTAAGGTCCAGTGTAGCATGACCCACTAAGACCAAGTGCTGCCAGACGCACATTAAGGTCCAGTATAGCATGACCCACTAAGGCCAAGTGTTGCCAGACACACATTAAGGTCCAGTGTAGCCAGACCCATTAAGGCCAGGTGTTGCCAGACGCACATTAAGGTCCAGTGTAGCGTGACCCACTAAGGCCAAGTGTTACCAGACGCACATTAAGGTCCAGTGTAGTGTGACCCACTAAGGCCAAGTGTTGCCAAACGCACATTAAGGTCCAGTGTAGCGAGACCCACTAAGGCCAAGTGTTGCCAGACACACATTAAGGTCCAGTGTAGCGAGACCCTTTAAGGCCAGGTGTTGCCAGACGCACATTAAGGTCCAGTGTAGCGTGACCCACTAAGGCCAAGTGTTGCCAGAGGCACATTAAGGTCCAGTGTAGCATGACCCACTAAGGCCAAGTGTTGCCAGACGCACATTAAGGTCCAGTGTAATGAGACCCACTAAGGTCAAGTGTTGCCAGATGCACATTAAGGTCCAGTGTAGTGAGACCCACTAAGGCCAAGTGTTGCCAGACGCACATTAATTCCCAGTGTAGCCAGACCCACTAAGGCCAAGTGTTGCCAGACGCACATTAAGGTCCAGTGTAGCATGACCCACTAAGACCAAGTGTTGCCAGACGCACATTAAGGTCCAGTGTAGCATGACCCACTAAGACCAAGTGTTGCCAGACGCACATTAAGGTCCAGTATAGCATGACCCACTAAGGCCAAGTGTTGCCAGACACACATTAAGGTCCAGTGTAGCCAGACCCATTAAGGCCAGGTGTTGCCAGACGCACATTAAGGTCCAGTGTAGCGTGACCCACTAAGGCCAAGTGTTACCAGACGCACATTAAGGTCCAGTGTAGTGTGACCCACTAAGGCCAAGTGTTGCCAAACGCACATTAAGGTCCAGTGTAGCGAGACCCACTAAGGCCAAGTGTTGCCAGACACACATTAAGGTCCAGTGTAGCGAGACCCAGTAAGGCCAGGTGTTGCCAGACGCACATTAAGGTCCAGTGTAGCGTGACCCACTAAGGCCAAGTGTTGCCAGAGGCACATTAAGGTCCAGTGTAGCATGACCCACTAAGGCCAAGTGTTGCCAGACGCACATTAAGGTCCAGTGTAATGAGACCCACTAAGGTCAAGTGTTGCCAGATGCACATTAAGGTCCAGTGTAGTGAGACCCACTAAGGCCAAGTGTTGCCAGACGCACATTAATTCCCAGTGTAGCCAGACCCATTAAGGCCAAGTGTTGCCAGACGCACATTAAGGTCCAGTGTAGCCAGACCCATTAAGGCCAGGTGTTGCCAGACGCACATTAAGGTCCAGTGTAGTGAGACCCATTAAGGCCAAGTGTTGCCAGACGCACATTAAGGTCCAGTGTAGCCAGACCCATTAAGGCCAAGTGTTGCCAGACACACATTAAGGTCCAGTGTAGCCAGACCAATTAAAGCCAAGTGTTGCCAGACGCACATTAAGGTCCAGTGTAGCCAGACACATTAAGGCAAAGTGTTGCCAGATGCGCATTAAGGTCCAGTGTAGCCAGACCCACTAAGGCCAAGTGTTGCCAGACGCACATTAAGGTCCAGTGTAGTGAGACCCATTAAGGCCAAGTGTTGCCAGACGCACATTAAGGTCCAGTGTAGCCAGACCCATTAAGGCCAAGTGTTGCCAGACACACATTAAGGTCCAGTGTAGCCAGACCAATTAAAGCCAAGTGTTGCCAGATGCACATTAAGGTCCAGTGTAGCCAGACCCATTAAGGCAAAGTGTTGCCAGATGCGCATTAAGGTCCAGTGTAGCCAGACCCACTAAGGCCAAGTGTTGCCAGACGCACATTAGGTCCAGTGTAGTCAGACCCACTAAGGCCAAGTGTTGCCAGACACACACTAAGGTCCAGTGTAAAGAGACCCAATAAGGACCAGGTGTTGCCAGATGCACATTAAGGTCCATTGTAGCCAGACAAAAACTATGCTTAATGCAGTGTTCAATAGTGGAGCAAAACTACCTAGAAAATCCACCACTAAAGCCACGGCTATATAAATGAAAGCCAGTTTTGTTTGATAAAAGTAACCCAGAAGCATAAATATACAATGAATATATTTCAAGATTCTGTAGAATACAGATCCTTTTTCAGACTTGCAAAATAACAAGATCAAATATACTTAAAATAATTTGCCAACACTGATGCCTAGTTTTGTTTCAAAGGTATATATATTTATATTTAAAGAGTGTCAATTTATAAATATTTTAGTTAAACAGGGACATAACTCACATTAATTACATTAATTGTTTATGGTATTCTTTATATGACAAACACTTGTGAGCATTTTGACAAAGTGTCAATGGGTGTTTTCTACATAAGTCTATTTGAGTCTTCCTGGTAATGCCTACATTTTCTTAAAATACAAAATAATACCCTTAAATGGTCCTCTATGTCTGCTAAGGATTGGTCAATCCAATCCATACTTCCTGAAAACTGGCAGGCATGCTTAGTAACCAAAACAAGATGGCTGACAGATAGCACCAATGCTGTACACCTTAAAATTGACAAAAATATTAAAAACATTTATACCAGACTTCCTGAAAGTTAACAATTTCTGTCTTACATTTGGTCAATTAAAAAAAGGTTTTACAAAAACATTTTTTTTACATACATACACCAATGCAATTTTATTGAAATTTTAACTTTTAACATTTTTTTGCCAGCTGCAAACATTCCATAAAATTTTTGCCTAACTAAGGCAAATATTCAATTTCTGATCACACATACATTTTGTACAAAGAAGAAGATTGACAGGGGATACAGATGACACTGAAGGATGCAAAGGGATGACAATAGATCACATGACCTTTTTCAACTGCATATTGGCAACTTCTCTTTTACTGTGCAGGGTAGATAACTCAAGCGAACCTACCTGGCCTCCAATAACCTTGGATCAAGCGGTGGGTACATTGAGTTAACAACTTCATCTACACGAGGACTGATTCTTTTAGCCACAGCAATAATATCAGTCAGTAATTCCTGTGTACGAATCATCTGGGCATTTCCCATCGTCATGCCAACAAGTCGTTCGGTCAGGATGTGACAAGTCTTCAGTATTGCAATACAATGAGGCACTAGACCACTGAAAATACAAATAGATAAAGTTAGCACTGACTGAGATGTTTATGGACCCAAGTCTGATTACAACAGTAGCCTGACTGTGAGCCATAATGAATTACAGGTTTTGGATATACTGCCAAGCCTAAAACATGACATGACCCAGTTTAATCTATCCAACAACTGATTTATATAAAAGTACTTTAACAGATTCTAAGAAGTAATTCTTTATCTGTATTTCTATTAATTATACTTGCGACAAACCCAGTCAAGTGATTGGCAGGTAGTTTTACTTAGAGAAGTATCACTAAAACTAAATTGTATGTTTATGTGGCAAATCTTTATAAATATGTTCAGATGCCATCGACTGGCTCAGAGTTGTCTCCCTTATGCTCTGGCTCCTGTCGTCAAAGTGAAAAAGTTGTAGACCCATACTTACGTGACATCATCTACCCAATGTTCATCTTGCAATAACTGATCTAGTTTAGGATTAGTTATTCTGACATCATCTAACTCTACGTCGGTAGGATGTGACAATGCATCCTCTTCTATTAACTGTACATCTGGCCTAAAAATAAACACATTACCGTAATTAAAAATATTTTAGATAGTTTCTTTCTGTTATATAAGTTACAAAAGGGTTTTCCCATGAAAAGACCCATCTTCTACGGCCGTATAAAAATGCTCCGTGATACCTGGACTACATTTTTTAAACCCACCAATCATCTACGTTGTTGTCAGTGTTTGGCTCCCAAATTCGGATTCCTCTGCAGATGTTGGATTTGAAAAAATCGGTGTGTTTTAATTAAGACTGGGTATAATGTTCCAAAGGCAAAAGAAATTGAACTAAACAACTGGAAAAAGACACTCAAATTTTGTAATGAGTTGAAGATTGCACAGTATTTTCCAAAAATGCAAGTAAGGTATGCAAGCAATTAAGTAGCTAAATGTCACTTTAGTCTGAAAATTTTTCACTTACCTTGTGTCTTTGAGTTGTGACGTAATGAGATCAGTTTTTTTACATTTTACTTTACAAACATATAAAAGTCCAACAAGGGAGGCAATAAATATTGTTGCTAGGATACCAATAGCTACAGCGACTACTGTTTCCATGTCTGCCATTCAATGACTTGGAAAAACTCCCAACTTCAATGAATATTCATTGGCCATTGTAAATCTGAAAGAACAAAAACAAGAATTTGTTATCTCCCTTGGATGAATAAAATATTTTTTTATAATTAATAAATATAAATAAATTTAAACATTACAATAACTTAACAATTGGTGTATTTTTATGGTTAAAAAAAAGATTAGCACACAAACCGTTCCAAGGAGTAATACATTATGTCACAGGATTTTTTCCTGTCTTCTCTGTGTAGAAAGTTTCTTTTAGCCAATTAAGACAGTACTCTTGTAAAATTTATTTATTTTAATGCTGTGAGTGAAACTGATACCCAATACACTGTATACTTATCTTAAACAGTACCCAGGATCAATGTAAAATAAATATATTTCATTTTTTAGTTACTTGAAACATTGTGTACTGTATAATCTGTTTGATCTATTTTGTTCCTAGGCAATCTACATGTAAGTGCATATGTCCTTTTTTGTTGAAGCTTTTTCTTATAAGTTTAGTTTACCTAAGTAAAGTATTAAAAATAACAGGACTTTTTTCATATTTACATACTAGTATTTTAACTAACAGCTTTAATAAAACACCTATTCAGAAACTCAAAGCTATTTAAACTGAAATTGAAACCTTTCAAATTTCTGTTGAATTGTAATAACTGTCTAATTAATGTTCATTAAATATATTTAAATGGAAAAAAGATGTGTTGAGTACAAATTTTTGAAATGTAATACTTTTAGATTTTAATCATTCAATGTCTAAAATTTAACTAGAATAAATTTTTTGTGTTAACAGCATTTTATTTTATCTATGGTATTAGGTCTTGTACAATGAATAATAAAAGTACATACAATATATATTTATTATTTCTTAGATTGTATTTTAATTTAATAATTAGACCAATCATTCAACAAGAAACCATCATTACACAATTAGTCAGCAACAGGGAAATGGGTCTCTGCGACACTGATATTATGCTTGGCACATATTGGTGAACACCTCCCCCTTTGCAAAGTTTACTGTAGAGTGAAATATTTGGCGGCATGCTAAATAATTTTATCATTGAAGAAATCTGGTCGTAACCGTTTACTGTTTCATGAAGATGTGTTAAGTTATCTTCATAAAAAAATTGCGGGTAGGTAAGAACTAGAGGCTCCCAGGAGCCTGTAATCGCTCACCTGGAACCCAAATGACTTCAACTATATTTAAATTTTCAAATTAACAGTTTCAGTCTAGTTGTTATAGCTTTTAAGTTACTGTGCAAATCTAAACATTTCTTCAAAAATTTTAGTTAAGTACAATAACTCCTATAAGGTGCCATCAGATAATTTCTGAAAATTAAATGGTTTGTAGGCCTTGTCCTTCAGGGAAATTTAGAAATTTAGAGTTGTGCTCTAGGTGTGTTATAGACTAATTAATACTACAAAAACTGTTCATTTGTCCAAATTCATAATTAAAGGGCAATAACTCCTATAAAGAGTCATCTTGCAATTTTGGACTAAGCAATCATTTGTAGGGCTTCTATTGCTGATCATTTGTGCAATTTACAGTTTCAATCTAGCTGCTATTGTTTTCAAGTTACAGGACAAAATGGAAAATTTCATAAAAAATTGTCATTTAAGGGCAATAATCCATATAAGGAGTCATCTGACAATTTCAGACCATTTATGTAAATTGTAGGGCTTTTATTGCTGATCATTTTTGCTATGTATAATTTCACTCTAGCTTTTATGGTTTTTAAGTTACAGGACCAAAAAACGGATAATTTCATAAAAAATTGCAATTTAAGGGCAATAACTCCTATAAGGAGTCATCTGACAATTTCAGACCAATTACGTGAATTGTAGGGCTTTTATTGCTGATCATTTTTGCTATTTACAGTTTCACTCTAGCTGTTACAGTTTTTAAGTTACAGGACAAAAACAGAAAATTTCATAAAAAATTAAATAAGGAGTTGTCTGACAATTTCAGACCAATCAAGTGAATTTTAGGGCTTTTATTGCTGATCATTTGTGCAATTTACAGTTTTAATCTAGCTGCTATAGTTTTCAAGTTACAGGACAAAAACGGAAAATTTCATACAAAATTGCCATTTAAGGGCAATAACTCCTATAAGGAGTCATCTGACAATTTCAGACTAATACAGTGAATTGTAGGGCTTGTATTGCTGATCATTTTTGCTATTTACAGTTTTACTCTAGCTGTTATAGTTTTTAAGTAAGGGGACAAATAGGGAAAATTTCATGAAAAATTGTCATTTAATGGCAATAACTCATATAAGTTGTCATCTGACAATTTCAGACCAATCAAGTGAATTGTAGGGCTTTTATTAATGATCATTTTTGCCATTTACAGTTTCACTCTACCTCTTATAGTTTTCAAGTTATATTGTAAATACCAAAAATTTTGTCAAAAATCGTCAATAAAGGGCAATAACTCCTACAAGAAGCCTATACACAACTTCACACTAATAGCAACAATTGTAGACCTTAATGTGCTGATCAATTTGAAGTAACGGTTTTCTCTATAGCTATTATAATTTTTGAGATAATGATCAAAAACCTGTGTTGACACCCATGTTCTATTTTTAGTAACAGTGGCCATCTTTGTCTGTTGATCAACACCCTGGGTACAAACGTGAAACTAGGAACCCTAAGGATGATTGTGGCCAAGTTTGAAAAAAATTGGCCCAGTGGTTTCAGAGGAGAAGATTTTGAAAAAGTTTACAGCGGACTACGGACGACTTACCACGGACGACGGACGCCAAGTGATAGCAAAAGCTCACATGGACCTTCGGTCCAGGTGAGCTAAAAAAAAACAGCAAAAAACTTAAATAAATTAAGTACTGACAGGAATTGATTCATTTATATTCAGGATTTCCCTGGACAAGTAATATAAACAGTGTCTGCCTCTAACATGTCTAACTATAGACATGCATATGTTACTCCTAATGTCGAGAAGAAGTCAAAAGAGAAGGTGGAAAGCCTACCAATGGATCAGAAAAAAATGTATGACCACATCAAAGAAATGGATTTTAGTTTAAATTCTGTTAAATGTAGATACATGAATCTTCTATGAGGTCCTGTGATTACAGAATATCATATAGGTGTACCAAACAAAAAGTACAACATCCTGATTCATATTTTAAACTTTAAAAATTCTAATTGATCTGAAACCCGAAGGGTCCACAATTACAATCAAGACCAAGCATGTTTCTTCCTTTTCTAAGTAATGTTATCTAAGTAAATGTATTTAATAAGATACTCTTCATAGTGGAAAAAGATCTTTAAAAAAAGTTAAATTTATGTATACAAAATCAAAACTGACAAAAATTGTTGTAAAAAAACGTAAATTATGTAATTTCTTTTGTATCGCCTAACACGATCATTGACACCTGTACCAAAATGAAATATGACAAGAAATATGATCCACTGCACTCTTACGACTACAGACGTGCATGACTGAAACACAACGATTAAATGGTAATATATTACACTAGAAAATTGACATTCATTCATTTAGCTGCATGATAAAATCAAGTTCTGTTAAAATAGAAAAAAGTGTCTTGGAGTGCAAATCTAAAGATTTTTTTTGTTCTACCTTTGTTCAAATCTTTCTTTACAAGTAACGCTAATAAATTGCATTACATTCAAATGAATGAACAGGAACATTGAAGAGATGTAATTATGAAATTGTATTCAAATAAAGAGTAAATAAATCTGACATATTGAAAATTGTATTACGTACAGATGAATTCATAAAGACATTGAAAATAGACTTAATTATAAAATTAAAGTTTGATAAACAGGACAAAAAATTTTTTAATGTTTAGGTTAGAAAAAAATACGCCCAAAATCAATTGTAAATTAGTACAATAACATTTATAAGCAAACTAGTTTTTTCATTAATACTATTTAATTAGACATTAATTACATTTCTTACTGAACATTTCCCAAGTAATTTCATTTTATCACTTTATAAGGACATTAGCAATTAAATATTATTATAAATAATATTTTAATAAAATTTCACTTCTTTTATAACATTTTGCTCATTATTTGTTCTTAAATGTAGCCTGCTGTTTGCTGTAATGTCAGTACAGACTTAACATCTTGTTTGTTTCTATCATGTTTTTCATCACAAATTTAATCTTTTATATTTAATTGTATACAGCCAAAGATTCCCGTCCCCCCCCCAACCCCCCACTCCCCCCCCCCCCCCCAAAAAAAAGAAAACATACTGAAAGAAAAAAAAAAGAAATCTCGCATTCAAAATACTAAACTGCCAATGTCAGCAAAGGCTGTCAACAAATAAAAGCCTTTCAATTTACAGAACACAGCATTTTTCTTTAAAAGTATTTACAAATCAAACCAGGTACATGTAATAGACCAAAGGACTGTCAAATTATCTTAAACACACATGTGTATTTCCTATCGTCTATTAGCATGCAAGAATTGTCAACAAAATCATGAAATTTGCTGGTTTGGTTGGCTAAATTTAAAGCTGAATGCTATCTACTATAGCTAACCAGGTGGATAATGATTTCCCCATCCACAGTGGACAACCCACGTTCAGTCCACACTACTAGTACTTGAACGTTTTATTTTGAAATAGTATACTAGTAAATAATAATGCAGCGTACATGTATTTGAATATTAAATGGACTATACTAAAAATGTCTTATGATTAAGGAAAAGAAAAAGCATCTACGTACATGTATATTACAACTGGTCCATCACAGAAAAACAAAAAGTTTGACCATCACCCAAAGCAGGTGGGCGAGAAAAGTAATAATGTACAGTGTACTAGTATGTCAATTCTTACACTAAAAAAGAAGTCAATAAAATACACAAGGACAGGTATACTAATCCCTCCTCAAAACATACTAAATCTATGGATATTACATTAATACAGATTCAACTAAAAAAATTTCCATGCCATTTTTTACTTGTTCACCATTCCAATACAAAACATACCATAATTTAAGAATTTACAAAAAAGTTTACAAAAATGATTATTACCATATCATCTTCATGAAAATTTTCGCTAAATTTCCTACCTTCAGAATATCAGATCATATTTCCTTCAACCTACATAATCCACTTTGTTCATCCCAGAGAAAAATTTTTAAAAACAAGTCATTTTAACCATATTATAGTATGAAGTTAGATCTGATGCCAGGAAGCTCCATTACCTGTTATTACTCAACCACGTATTGATTGTAATCGACTTAACAACTATCTTTGTCTTTAGATTATAAAATATAAACACATTAATGGACAGCAATATTTTGAACAAATAACCGTTAACCAATGTTAAATGTTTCAGAACTGATCATGTGACAAAATGGTACATTTGACAATTTTTAAGTTAATTTTAAACAACATGAAAGGACATTGCTAAAAAATATTCTACAACTTATTTTAAACAGAAGAAAAAAGTTTTCTATTCAGTGAATTTAGTTGCTATTTTTCTGCTATATCATCTGATCATAGTGTCCAGTTTTATTGGGGGGGGGGGGAGGCCCCTTTATATTCAGTGTAAATCTATAGATATTCTGTGTTTTAAGTCTGTTACTTATTAAGGCTATTGGTACTTTGTGGAACGGAACAGGTAAAGGGGACCCATAAAGGGAAATTATATATTTTTTTAATCTAGCAGTTGGACTTTAATATTGAACTAGACAAAGTCGATCTAGCGATCGCTGATACCCCCGCTTTTGTGAAAATTTCAAACGTTTTTCGTGGATTGTGACCTTGAAATTGGATGGATTTCCACCAAAATCAATAGGCTTCTTACCAACAAAATATATAAGAATATTTTACAGTTTCATTAAAATCGGATGAAAACTTTTTGAGTTATTTTCCGGAAACAACTTTTTGTAAAAATTTCTAACATTTTTCGTGGACTGTGACCTTGAAATTTGACAGATTTCCCCCAAAATCGATAGGCTTCTTACCAACCTGATATATAACAATATCCCAAAGTTTCATTCAAATCACATGCAAACTTTTTGAGTTATCATCCGGAAACAACTTTTTTGTAAAAATTTCTAACGTTTTTCGTGGACTGCGACCTTGAAATTTGATGGATTTCCCCCAAAATCAAAAGGCTTTTTACCAACCTGATATATAACAATATCCCAAAGTTTCATTCAAATCGGATGCAAACTTTTTGAGTTATTGTCCGGAAACAACTTTTATGTTAAAATTTCTAACGTTTTTCGTGGACTGTGACCTTGAAATTTGACGGATTTCCCCCAAAATCGATAGGCTTCTTACCAACCTGATATATGACAATATCCCAAAGTTTCATTCAAATCGGATGTAAACTTTTTGAGTTATTGTCCGGAAACAATTTTTTGTTAAAATTTCTAACGTTTTTCGTGGACTGTGACCTTGAAATTGGACGGATTTCCCCCAAAATCGATAGGCTTCTTACCAACCTGATATATAACAATATCCCAAAGTTTCATTCAAATCGGATGTAAACTTTTTGAGTTATTGTCCGGAAACAACTTTTTTGTTAAAATTTCTAACGTTTTTCGTGGACTGTGACCTTGAAATTGGACGGATTTCCCCCAAAATCGATAGGCTTCTTACCAACCTGATATATAACAATATCCCAAAGTTTCATTCAAATCGGATGTAAACTTTTTGAATTATCATCCGGAAACCAAATGTGGACGGACGAACGGACGGACGGACATGAGGACCACTATATACCCCCGACTCTGTCGAGCGGGGGTATAAAAAGTAAAGTGCAAAAAACATGATATATTAGTGTTGACAGTTTATGCTGGTTTGGATAATATACGAACAGTAAAATTAAAATACATCCTGGATATAAATACTTTGTGGGTCAAATTGTATTCTTTAAAATTCTTTTTTCCATCTCAAAATTATGTGGATTATCATATATTTGATGTCATTTATCTCTTAAATATCAAATAAAAATATTTACAACAAAAAAAATCTTGTTCCGTTTCGTTCCATTAAATACCAATATCCAGGGAACAAAAAACAATTCTTTAAAATATCTTAAAACTTAAGTGCAAAACATTTGACAGTTTACACTGGTTTTGGATAATATACGAACTGTAAAATGAAAATACATCGCCAATATTAGTATTTTGTACATCAAAACTGTTTCCTTAAATATCCTTTTTTCAATCTCAAAATTATGCCGATTATCATATATTAGCTGTCATTAATCTGTTAAATACAAAATGTATCATATAAAAATATTTACAACAAAAAAATCTGGTTCCGTTTCATTCCAGGGGATATTGGTACTTTGTGGAACGGAACAGAACAACACTTTTTCATTGAAATATCTTAAAAGTAAACTACAAGAACATGACTATATAAGTGTTGAAAGTTTACACTGGTTGTGGATAATATACCCACTGTTAAATGAATTTACATGGCAGATATTAGTATTTTGCGGATCGAAACTTTATTCTTTACAATGCTTTTTTCCATCTCAAAATTATGTCCATTATCATATATTAGCTTTAATTAATCTGTCAAATATCATATAAAAATATTTACAACAAAAAAATCCTGTTCCGTTCCATTAAATACCAATAATCCCCCGGGTATTGGTATTTAACGGAACGGAACGGAACAAGATTTTTTTTTTTTCATAAATGATGTTTACATATTTCAATCGCGACTCCAATCTTAATTGACAAGGATTGCCAGTTTTTCTACCGCAGGTCGGGGGTTTTCTCCGGGTACTCCGACTTCCTCCCCCAATAAAAACTGGACGCCATGATATAGCTGAAAAATTGCTGAAAGTGGCGTTAAACACCATCAAAGAAACAAAAACAAACATATTTCAATCACTTCAACACCATGGAAATCGAACATTATAACAAACAAATGCCCTATTTTGCACACCTTGATGCCTGCTCAACCTCAGAATTTGGATATTAAAAGTCTTTGACAACTCAAGACAGACGGACATTGTGATCGAACTGATGACTAAATCGCTAGCCGATATGCTCTTTACCTTTGAATTGTATCTGCCATGTTTTCTACTAATTAATTCACCTGCTTATATATGCACTGAATGGGAGCGAAATGCATTCAGTATTAAGCATGGTTATGTTAGCTTATTTTGAAAGGTCAACGCGGGTCTATAATTACGCAAGCAATAAATTGAATAAAGCTGGTATGAGCATTAATAGCAATTTTATTATAATTTTTAAAATTTTGATGAAATATAAATATTTATTTAAGAAAAAAGTTTTCTTCTGTTCTGTTCCGCTAAGTACCAATATCCCCCGGGTATTGGTATTTAACGGAACGAAACGGAACAACATTTTTTAGTTGATATTTTCATATGAAAATATTTAACACTTAAAAACTAACCATTGACATACAGCAAATATATGAAAATTGACATAATTTTAATATGGAACAAAATATTAAAGAGAAAAAGTTTAGATTCGCAAAGTACTAATATATTTTCAATTTTCAGATTGACGAGTCAACACACGGTCAACACTAACATATTGATGGTTTTTGCCCATTACTTTTTTAAATTGCAAAGTGTTCTGCAATATTACTGGGAAATATAAAAAAATACAATTCCCCTTTAAGGATCCCCTTTACTTGTTCCGTACTGCAAAGTACCAATAGCCCTTATTTATAACTAAAAAACAACTTACCGGGCTTACAAAAAAGCCAATACATGGAATCAACACAGAACATGTAAAATTTGTTGGATTATTCCATAATACATGTATATCTACTAGTACATGTCAGATTTTTCCAAAACAATAATGGGATCTTTGAACAACTACACAAAAATTACATCCCACATTTAAAATATTTTTCAAAATAATCACTGATTTCTCAAATTTTCTCAATTTACAGGGTTTTAACTGTATACCCCAAGACATGACTGGTTCCTTAAAGTTTTTATATTAAGTATTTAAACTTCTTTATCTTCTTAGGCCAAACCAAAAAAGACCTGTTTATTAATACACCTGTTTCTCCTGTATGTACCAATATGATAAAGGGCCTTAGTGACTAAGTGGTCAAGATTATGATCAAGGGGCCTTAGTGACTAAGTGGTCAAGATAGTTGGTCATCAGGGGTGTCATTAGAAGGCAGCAGCCAGCAAACATTGCTGGTTACTACATCTAGCTCGTCTGTCGCCAGCTCCTTGCAAATTAAAAATATGGGAAATCTTCTTAAATTTCTATTTGAAGTACTCCTAAATATATATGTTACATTTTCAGTACATATATACATTCTCTATAAATTATATATTTAGAAACAAAGCGTCAGCGGTTTTCCCTATATCTAAATATAGACAAATTGATTTTATTCCACCATCAAATACATATTTCTAACATAAGACATGGTTTTAACTTCAGGTCAATACGAATATGTCAGGACTGAACTTTTTCGAAGGAATAATGGTAATGGTAAATAATTATTCAATAACTGAATGTGTAACTGTTTACTAGTGTTGATTCTATAGAGAATTCATTCCATGAAATAGTAATGTGTTCATGTGAACAGGTAATACATGTTTTCAAATTGCAACAACCCCACCCCAGGACCATCCCCTCCCAGGACCATCCCTTCGCCGTCTTCTTGAACAGTTATAGTTAATGACATCCGGCCCTCATTTAATGGAGTATTAAACTTTAAATGTTCTTAGGCAAAAAAATTAATAATAACAAGTAATACATTTAGTGTATACTACATTACTTAGCTGTTCAATAGTATTGTAAAAATGTAATAAACATTTTTCGTTATTTTGTTGTCAATTTCATGCTTCATCGCTTAATAACGTAGCATTGCAATTAAGAACTAATTTACACATTTAATTTTCTTTACAAATATACACATGTATCATTAATTTCAAATTGCTAAATTATTTTTTTTTCATTTCGCCAACAGCAACAAACTAGTCTACATGTTCTTCTAGGCCAATAGGAAAAAAAAAGGTGTTTCTACCACTATACATGTACATGTATGTATGAGTATGATATGTAGAAAATACCAAGCTGTTAGAGCCTCAGTGGCCGAGTGGTTAAGGTAGTTTGTCTATTATTGATCACGTAGTCTGTCAACACTGAGGTTGCGGGTTTGAGTTTCACTGCGGGCAGGGTGTACTCGACTCCAATTTTAATTGACAAGGATTGCCAGTTTTCCTACTGAAGGTCTCCAGGGGTATTCTGGCTTCCTCCCCCAATAAAAATTGGGACGCCATGATACAGCAGAAAAATTGCTGAAAGTAGCGTTAAACACCATTCAAACAAACACACTTTCAGTCAATAAAACTAGTAACTGATTTAACAGAGAATCGTTTTATTTATAAATTTGACTGAAAACGTACATCTACATGCCCCTAGAAACAAAAGTAAAATCTTGAAGAAAAGAGCATTTTAAAAAAATTATTGCAAACTGTAAAACATGGGATTTTTTTAAAATGATTAATTATTAACACAAGGTATACATTATACATACATTTTAAGTGATTATACCTTAGGCTTAGTTGTAAAACACCTGCATACAAAAGAATATAGACAGAAAATAATTTATATTTAATTTTTTTTATTTAAATTTGACTTAATATATTAAGTCAATAATCATAGACATGGGGAGAACATATTTGATATAAGGCATTAATTAAACTTTTTTGACAGCTATAGCCATATGACTGCTCAGGCTTTCAAAACCTTAAGAGCAGCGGCTTAATGCTGCTCAGGCTTTCAAAACCTTAAGAGCAGCGGCTTAATGTCTCTTTTTTTTACTACAACAAATTAGTAGCCATGTAGGCTCTTCACCCTTTATTAAAAGTTTTTGAGCCTACTGCAACTATTGGGGGCTGTTTACTAGTTTGCCTCGGCCAATTTCATCAATGTGAAGTTTGTTGTCTAGAAAAATACCAGCACTTTGTATAACAAGTAAATGTCTGAAATATGGAATTTTTTTACTTTTATAGTTACAGCAAAGACTAACTAAAGCCCAGTCAAATCTTCAAAGCCAAGCAACATCCTTAAAGTAGGTTTACATGTTAACAAGATATAAAGTTGAAAAAGAAATCTTAATGGTAGTTGTTATGAAAGCTTAGGTAACTCTTTCTTATTCTCCTGTTTTTAGTCTGTGACACATGCATCTTAAAAGAAATACCATTCCACATATTGATGAATACAGACAACTTTTTGTTTTGATCTCATGAATATTATATATTAGTATATATTTATTCATTGCATGCTTTCAAGTGATTTAAAACACATGTGTCATACATTTACATTGTAAGTTTGTCTAAATTAAAGTTTATAAGCTAATTAACAGAATGTATTAATATCAAATACATGCACAGACCTTGAAATGACATATAAATGCATCTGATATGCAACAGATGGTAACCACTTGTAGATCATTCATGAATTACTGAAAATGGTTTTGAAATGACATAAAATGCATATGATTTACCTACGATATGCATATATTACAACCAGTCTTCCCAAAATGTACATAACTACACTACAGCCAAAATGGATTACGCTAAGGTGTTAAGTCCATGATGGACAACGATTGTAGTATGCGGACATTCCTGATGGACAGTAATTCATCATTCACGGACACTTTAAATATAATGTCCCCAATAGATCCGTGAATTCCTCCAAATGTCCGCAAACGTAGCTTAATTGTCATGGACTGAATGTGATAAATACTTTATTTGAAGACAGGGTATTGTTCCTGTCATTAAATCATTCAGTTATGTATAAGTTCTTTCCAGATCATCAGTAAAAAAATGCTCAAGAAGGTTACTTCATTGATTATTTTTACATAATATTATTTTCATATTAATTTGTAAAAAGGGGTATTAACAAAAAATGGAGACAGTAAACTTATACAATAAAGTTGTGTTTAAACTGATAATATAAACAGCAGGTGTCAATAAAACACTGGCGTAAAACACCGTTCCTTATGGTGCCCCGAGAAATAAGGATACCTATCGACCAATAGATGCAAAATAGAATGGTCCATTGATCAATGAACACCTGCAATTTTTTGTGGGGTCAACTAATATACGCGTGTATAAATGTGTGTAAGAGTTAAAAGTTATGAATTATGGTAAATTTCATACTTATAATAAAAAATATCCCACTGGCACGCTTCCTGTTCAGGTGACTGGTGTTAATTGATGATGGTAACCAACTCGTGGACTTTGTAAAATTTACTGTGTAGTTAAAATATTATGCCGAAATTGAGACGTCTGAGTAATGAGGTTTAAAAAATGTTACTGCCTTCCTGCAACAAATACTTTCGTTAGAAAATATTTAAGATGTCAATAAAATTACATTAATGCCCTATAAAAATCTGTTCTTTCAGATAAAGTTTTGTATACATGTACATGTGATTAATTGTCAGATATACTGGAAGTCTTAACAATTCAGGTTTTGGTGTTAAATGAAAGAAGTTGAAATCTCTAGACAGTTAACTAGGGGAGATAAATCAAGAAATTTTAATTCTAACTTTGTTTTCTGTATCTGGCAAGAATTCAGAGCTGTTGTTTCATCTACCATGAGGCATTTATTACATACTCTTTATGATTGTTACACAGACCAAAGAAAAGCATCACACATTATAAAATAAAGAAAGACTCTGTAACTGAATAAACTATTTTAGTTAAATCTTTTTTATATAATTTCAATAATTTTCTAGTATTGGTATAACACCACATTTAATGTCTTCTGCTTCTAGTTGTAAATTTAGTTCCTTACAAAACAGTGCATTTCTTTGAATATGCTTTTTGTTTTGCTTGAGGGTTTATCTGAAAGTATTGGAAAAAAATTGAATCTAAACGTTTATTTGATGAAATAATACACAGTGGATAAGGAGTAATTTGGTGCAGTGAAAAAAAGACAAATTTCTAGGCCTGTTTTCAGAATCCCTCAGACTTCACCACTGAGAGTATAGGTAGAGCTTTAGTTAGGAACGGTAATTTTTTCTAATTTTTTAATATATATTCTTACTGGTTTTGTACTTTTAACCTAGTAAATGCCATTCCAAATGTGATAGTGCGATTTGTGAAAAATCACTTTTGTTTCAATAAGGTAACAGTTAAAAACGATTATGGTCTTGGTCCTAGAATTGGGGCTCCTGTTGATAAGTGATAATTTCAAGCTAGAGTTAGCATTCTTGTAGTGTAAACTCAGATCATTTTGTGCAGCAGAAGCTCTTATCCTTGTTTATTGTATGGCTACAACTTTCACTGCTTACTGTCTTCTATAAATATGAGTATTTATTCTAAATTAACCATAATTTCTTCAAGTCTGCAAATGGATTATACACTTTTATTAAGTACTTCAATCTTACCACTAAAGTGGCAGTGGATTTTTTGTATTGAAAAAAATTGTAACAGTAACAGGGTCTAGTTATTATTTTTTGCCATTGTCATCTACAATCAACATGATTAACTGATGAAGAATGTCCTCACTACTAGTACATCTGTCAGGGGCTACTACACAACACTCAAGATTCACACACACAGTGTTGACATTAAGATTAACCAGCTGCAAAAGATACAATAACGCATTTAAAGAAAGCTTGTGTTTAGCTTCTTACTTTATAAAAATGCCCCTTAAATGAAGCTGAGGCTAAAAATAAATTAAAATTTACCTATAATATTTTACCTGTTCGCAAGAAACTATTTTATTATTTCTATTATTTCTTCATACATATTGTAAAAATACTATTGTAACAAACGTTCATAAGATTTGCTCATTAATAATCTCTAACAAAACGTAAATTTGTATATCAAAAATTAAAATGAAAGTTTACATCAGAGGTACTCTTTTTTGATAGATACTTTATTGCAGATTTGACACAAAGAAGACAAACTATGAATTTTTTTAAATTTTATATTTAGAGATTAAAAAAGGTTGGATGGCGGTAAATTCATCCTAATGAAATTCGCTTTTAGTTTTGATCCACGTAAAACGTATGCTCATGATTAACATTTGAACAATTTTCCTCAAAGTTGAATATATCTGCCTCTAGTGTATGATGTTTCAAAACATTTTTTTGTTAGACCTGATACATAATATTATACAAGATACAAGATACAAGATACAAGATATTTTATTAAACCAATTAATGGTGCCCAAATGCTGAGCGATTTACAATCAAAGAAAATGCAGCTAAAAGTAATGCAGCTTAGCCTAAATGAAACTTAGAGCATGAACACTGCGCATCACTGTCACTTTAATGTCAATTTAAAATGTCTTCATTATCAATTGTCGACTTTCCAATTTAAAAAAATGCCACCTAGCATGCCTAGTGTCGCTGAAGGGGTCATTGTCGACCTGGGTACTATATCAGCGTACCCAGGGTACTTAAAATTTGAGAAATGGTACCCAGGGTACTGTCGCTTAACATAAACGTACCCAGACCAATATTGTTGAATCAAATCCATTAATTTTCAACAGTGTTCATAAACATGCACATAATCAAAACAAACGTAACTGTAAACTGTAACAAACCGCCATTCTTCTATTTATAATTGTGGACTAATACGGGAAGGAAATGAACGTAATCTCCCGATACTTACCACACCGGGTACGTTTATGTTAAGCAACAGTACCCTGGGTACCATTTCTCAAATTTTAAGTACCCTGGGTACGCTGATATAGTACCCAGGTCGACAATAACCCCTTCAGCCCTAGTGTCCACTTCCAGTTCTAAAATACAGCGGCAGTTTGTCCTGTTGAAAACTTTTGAAATGGACAATAGTCTTTGATAAATTTTCATGCTTTTGGTGAAGGACATGTGTGGATATCTGAGTGAGGATGTTATAAAAACCCCCTTCTGTGTAAACCTGATCGTTAATTAATTAACCGATGTTTATTAATCCATTTATCTCATCCTAATCTAAGGTAGAACCCCAGCTGTTTTATAGCTTGATTAAACAAGCTAATACCAGTGAAATCTGTGTTCTAATATTCAAACTCATCTTTTGCCTGTGGCTATATATTAAGTAACATCTACTAATGAGAAAATACCGTCCGACCAAGGGCATTAAGTTGTCGGTGTAGGACGTAAAAAACTCCCCAAGTCAAGTCATGAGAAAATTTAATTGGCATTAAGATGAACAATGCAACATCGTGTTCAAGTTGATCATTCGAATTTAACTTTAACTTCACAGACACCCCTTTTTAGCTCACCTGACCCGAAGGGTCATGTGAGCTATTGCCATCACTTGGCGTCCGTCGTCTGTCCGTTCAACTTTTCAAAAATCTTCTTCTCTTAAACCACTTGACAGAATGCAACCAAACTTGGTATGGTTGTTGCTTAGCATGTCCTTTACCAAACTATCGTTTGGATTTTTGATTCGTAAAGAAACAGGGGGGTCAAAATACAGTTTTTGGCTTATAGTTCAAAAAGTATTACAGATACAGGAAAACCGAAGAGACCTTCCTTCTTCAGCATCAAAAGCTCTACAAAACACTCTATTGGGTCAAAGTTGTATGACGACTCCTTGTAGGAGTTATTGCACTTTAATTGTCGAAATTGATGATTTTTGCCATTTTTGCCTCAAAATCTTGAAAATTATTAGAACTAGAGAAAAAGTTAGCATTGTTTAATTGTTCTGTTCTATGAGAGCTACAAAAATGTCATTAGGGTCAAGATTGTCTGATAAACCGTTTAAGAGTTATTCCACTTGAACTGTTTTTTTTAATCGGTTTTAATTGATTTTTAAAAATCTTCTCCTCTGAAACCACTGAAATTACTGCTTTGAAACTTTGTACACATTATCCGTCAAATGTCTTCAACCAAGTTTGCACAAACCATGTCCGCAGATTAACCAACATGGCTGACATGGCTAAAAATAGAACGGGGGTGGGGGGGGGGGCAAAATACAGTTTTTGGCTTATAGTTCGAAAAGTATGACAGATACAGGAAAACTGAAGAGGCCAGCCTTCATCAGCATCGAAAGCTCTACAA
Source organism: Limnoperna fortunei (assembly GCA_944474755.1). Taxonomy (NCBI): domain Eukaryota; kingdom Metazoa; phylum Mollusca; class Bivalvia; order Mytilida; family Modiolidae; genus Limnoperna; species Limnoperna fortunei. The sequence goes on along the minus strand of OX104119.1, from coordinate 18,694,001 downwards.
AACACTCTATTGTGTCGAAGTTGTATGATGACTCCTTGTAGGAGTTATTGCCCTTTAATTGTCGAAATTGATTATTTTTGCTATTTTTGCCACAAAATCTTGAACATTTTTAGAACTGGAGAAAAAGTTAGCATTGCTTAATTGTTCTGCTCTATGAGGGCTACAAAAATGACTTTAGGGTCAAGATTGTCTGATTAACCGTTTAGGAATTATTCTCTTAGAACATTTTTTTAATGAATTTTAATTGTTTTTAAAAAATCTTCTCCTCTAACCAATGAAAGGACTGCTTTGAAACATTGCACACATCATCTTTAGGATGTCCTCTACCAAAATTTTGCAAATCATTACAGCTGACTACCTACATAGCTACGTTGGCTTAAAATAGAAAGGGGGGGGTCAAGGGAGTTTTTGGCTGATAGTTTAAAAAATTATAACAGTTACAGAAATACTCGAAGTGAACCTCCCTCCTAAGCATCAAAAGCTCATCCTTATAGGAGTTATTTCCCTTAAAAGGTCAAAATTAATGACTTTTGCAGAAGTGTTGGTCAATTCCTTATAGGAACGAAATTCTATATAAAAAAGGGTTGTTTGATTTCAGGTTCAGGTGAGCGATACAGGCTCCTGGGAGCCTCTAGTTAAAGTATCTTATGGTGATTTAAAAGGATCCTTTGTAAATAAAATTGTTGAATATTTTCACAACTTAATTAATGTGCATGTATAAATGTGTATCATAATATACCTAAAAGATGAGCAACACTTCCTTTCTGTCAAATCAATAAATATTTTGTAAGTTGCCATGATTTCTTTATGAAAATTGTGATTATTTTTCTATTTAAAGATCAGTGAAGTAAGCAATTAAAATTACAATAAATATCTTTAAATACACACTGTTTATCTGTTATGAATAGAATGAATCAAGAATAGATTTTGTTTGTGTTAATGCTTGTAATTACTTTGCTTTGATCATCACAAGGTTTGCTTACTTGAAGTTTTATGTTATTAAACTAATTAGACTAATCACATGTTTTAATATTTTGATTTTTACTCATTTTGTTTTGTTATGAATAATTGTTCTGCCTCTCAGGGGGCTCCATAATTGGATTAAATAAAATTTGTCTATTGTCTATTGTAATTGTCTATGCAAGTTTTAGCAATAAATGTGCACTCCTTGTGAATTATTATTTTCTTTGAATAGCAAATTAGTAGAAGTAAAATTAATATTATTTCATAGACTTGTACAAAAATATTGCTATTTACAGACTTTAAGGATAAAAATGCCTATCATCTAAGTATTTGTCCAGATCTACCTTTAAAATGTTTCTTTCTTGTAAGTTTAGTTGTTGCTAAGGCTACGGTAGAAAACATTCTTCAAATATGTTATATTTTCAGTACAATGGCATCACCAGGGATATTTACAAGAGCCAAGAAAAGAAGAGGTAAATGTTCTTTTTGCTTGTTGTTTAAGCTTTGTGTTATGCCACGCTCAGCTATTTTATGGCATAAAATTTGCTTATGGGAGATAAAAAGTGCATAAGAGCCCTTTATTTCAGCAGGTAACTGGCAATCCTTGTCATAAAGTTAGAAGTTTACTGTCTATTGTAAACTTAATCTCAAACTCATCACCCACGTGTTGATGAAATGTATATGTTTCTTTTCTGTAATAAAATATATTATTTTCTGAGGTGTCATTAACATAATGATTTTCTGAGTTGTCATTAACATAATGCTTGGTACAGAAATAATCCTCGATCAAGATATGATACTTTTTCTGGCAAACTGTCTTTTACTTGTATTTTGCAATCACTGTTTTATTAGACAAATGCAGGGTGTCAAATACAGCCAATTTTTTGTACATATTTTGCTGTATTTTTTTACCACACTTACAATATGTATTCTGATTGGTTAACATTGATAACATCCACTGAAAATAGTCTTGAAAAATATTGACCAATCAGAAAATAGTGATTGTGATGTAAGACTTCGGGCACCTTTGGGGTTAAAATATTTAAAAAAAACCCACAATTTTATTATAAAAAATACATTTTAAAGCATTTTTAATCGAAGGATAAAAACAACTTTACAAAGTTAGTGTGTTGTAAAATGTAGCATTTGTATTTAGGCATGGGACTTTAAAGCCTTGTACAAATGCAAGCATTAACAAGCTTCAACAACACACTAATATTCCTTTTTTTTTCTAGCTAAGGATGGTGAAAGTGAGAAATCTGAAGACATAACAGACAAATATATCAAAGACATACTGAAGAATAAGAATGTAATAGAAGATATTTGTGGGACTTCAGGGTCTACAGAGATTAGTAGCAGGGGTACTCAGTATGAAACGCTAGCAAAACAGGTAAAAGACATTAAAAACTGGAAAACCATTAAAAATACAATAAACTGAATAAGTGCTTTGAATTTTCCATCTCTTAAAATGATAAGTGTATTATTATTGCTTTTAAGAAAGAACCCAGTTTTCCCAAAATGTGCCTGACCACAGGGCCTGACATGCACATTTGGCTTTGGTCAGTGTGCCTGACCACAGGACCTGACAGGCAAATTTGGCTTCGGTCAGTGTGCCTGACCACAGGACATAACAGGCAAATTTGGCTTTGGTCAGTGTGTCTGACCACAGGACCTGACAGGCAAATTTGGCTTTGGTCAGTGTGCCTGACCAGGACCTGACAGGCAAATTTGGCTTCGGTCATTGTTCCTGACCACAGGACATAACAGGCAAATTTGGCTTTGGTCAGTGTGTCTGACTACAGGACCTGACAGGCAAATTTGGCTTTGGTCAGTGTGCCTGACCAGGACCTGACAGGCAAATTTGACTTTGGCCAGTGTGTCTGACCACAGGACATAACAGGCAAATTTGACTTTGGCCAGTGTGTCTGACCACAGGACATAACAGGCAAATTTGGCTTTGGTCAGTGTGTCTGACCACAGGACCTGACAGGCAAATTTGGCTTTGGTCAGTGTGTCTGACCACAGGACCTGAATGGCGAATTTGGCTTTGGTCAGTGTGCTTGACCACAGGACCTGACAGGCAAATTTGGCTTTGGTCAGTGTGTCTGACAACACGACCTGACAGGCAAATTTGACTTTGGCCAGTGTGCCTGACAACAGGACCTGACAGGCAAATTTGACTTTGGTCAGAGTGCATGATTGACCACAGGACTTGACAAGCAAATATGACTTTGGCCAGTGTGCCTGACAACAGGACCTGACAGGCAAAATTGGCTTTGGTCAGAGGGCCTGACCACACAGGCATATTTGGCTTTGGTCTGTGTGCCTGACCACAGTACCTTACAGACAAATTTGGCATTGGTCAGTGTGCCTGACCACAGGACCTGACAAACAAATTTGGCTTTGGTCAGTGTGCAAGACAACAGGACCTGACAGACAAATTTGGCTTTGTCCAGTATACAAGACAACAGGACCTGACAGGCAAATTGGCTTTGGTCAGTGTGCCCGACCACATGACCTGACAGGCAAATTTGGCTTTGGCCAGTGTGCCTGACCACAGGACCTTACAGACAAATTTGGCATTGGTCAGTGTGCCTGACCACAGTACCTTACAGACAAATTTGGCATTGGTCAGTGTGCCTGACCACAGGACCTGACAGACAAATTTGGCTTTGTCCAGTATGCAAGACAACAGGACCTGATAGGCAAATTGGCTTTGGTCAGTGTGCCCGACCACATGACCTGACAGGCAAATTTGGCTTTGGCCAGTGTGCCTGACCACAGGACCTTACAGACAAATTTGGCATTGGTCAGTGTGCCTGACCACAGGACCTGACAAACAAATTTGGCTTTGGTCAGTGTGCCTGACCACGGGGCCTGACAAGCAAATTTGGCTTAGGTTAGTGTGCCAGACCACAGAACATTACAGGCAAATTTGGCTTTAGCCAGTGTGCCTGACCACAGTACCTGACAAGCATATTTGGCTTTGGTCAGTGTGCCTGACCACAGGACCTGACAGGCAAATTTGACTTTCGTCAGTGTGCCTGACCACAGGATCTTACGGGCAAATATGGCTTGGTCAGTGTGCCTATGTGCCTAGGCATGTTTGGATTCGGTCAGGAATAACATTGTCGTATGAAACTGTTACAAGTCTTAATTTAGTAATCCAGCACAAATTGTCGGCAGAGATTTTCAACTTTCACCATCCACAAATAAATAAATATTGAAAGTCAGAATTCATTGTTTTTTCAACTGTCAATTCTTTATACATATATCCTGTATATCTGTTTCAGATAGAAGACTACACATGGGTTCAGTGTGACAATGTGGATTGTCAAAAATGGCGCCAAATTCCAAAGACGGTTGCTGAGCAACTGAATGATGATAGTCAGTGGTACTGTTATATGAACAGCGATAAGAAGTACAACAGTTGTGCCAAGCCAGAGGAAGATTACACGGCATATGACAAACTAGCCAAGAAATTAGGATACAAATATGTCATGTCTCAGCTGACAGAGGGAGCACTTGTTTGGGCTAAAATGCATGGATATTGTAGGTGGGTGTTGTAGACTCAAAACAACAAAAAGCATTTTAAGAAAAATCATATGGTCTGGGAAAGAAACAGTACAACAATGTATGTTTGGATAAGAGTTTTCTGAAAAAAAAATCTCAAGGAATAATATAGAAATATTATCAGCACTGTTTACGGTATAAGGTATCTGCTTATAAAATTAATTTTACAAATTTTCAGGCATTTGCATGCAAAAAGGAAATTTGTCCAGAAATAAACTGCTTGAACCCCGGTTACAGCTAAGGTGGATTATGTGTCCACAGTAGGAGTACTCGTAAACTTTAAATCTAGTTTTAGTATTACCATTTGTTCCCATTGTTGTGGTTCTAGTCTGAGTTTTCGATATTATGTCAAGGTTAGATTGAATTCAGGGATCCACTCTAGGATTTCTAATTGGACAAGGTGTGCTTAATTCCGACCTTAATGAAGTGATAAGGTTTTCCAGTGCCAAAGGTCGTAGTTCAAGGCAGGTACTTTGGACTTTGGATTCCTCAACCAGTAAAACATGCTAAAAAATGTTTGAATGTCATTGTGGCATTAAACACCATTCAAACAAACAAGGGTTGTTCCGTTAAATTGAATAATGTGACCATGGAAGGCTCGTTAAATAAGTGAAACACAATAGACTGTTGGAGATTATTATCCAAGTACTAGCATTAGAACACAGAATAAAAATAACTTGCACACCAAATTTTGCTGTCAATCAAGACTTGATGCCTAACATTCTATCGTTTGATATAAGACCAGTTATGATAAAATTTACAGATCACCAGGCTGTTTCCATTAAAATCATTGCCTCACTTCATTTTATGTATATTTTAGTGGAATATCCTTGAATACAAATGCAATAAGAAAACTTGTCCAGTATTTGTTTTGTAAAATCTACTATTGAAATTGATTTCTTTTACAACAAAATATATCTCAGACAAAACAAAGAAGTGACACCTGAATGTTTTATCCACAGACATTTTCCTGCAAGTTGTTTTGATGAATTGATAATGTAAGTATCCATGGAAATCTGAAACAATCAACAGGGGAGATAAGCACTGCAAGCGTCATAGATTGAGGTGATTTTTTTTGCCTTGTTTCTACCTGCACTTAACTACACTGCATGTTGCACTTTGTATTTGTATCCACCATGTATAGCCATCTTTAGCTATGAATGGGGTGTATGAAATTGTAACAGTGTACATTGTAGCCTAGATATTTTGTAATTTAGTGCTTTATATCTACCAAACAAAGTGAAATGTGGTCCCCATTGCATGTTTACCTTACCCATTTATATTACAAAGCTTTGCTGTTTTATTGTTACTTCTGAAGGAGCAAGATAATTTGCAACTAAACTTTTGAAATCACTTGATCTCTTTAACGCACTAATTCAATTCTTTATGATTTTCTACTAGTTTTATTCATTTTGAATGTGTAAAGCTCATTCTCCTTAAGTTTAACTGGATCAAAACAGTAACCAGTAATCTTACATGTTGGGGCCACATTCACTCAAAATGTCATCCCAACTTTAAAACTAAAGAGAAACAAGCTGATGGGGTAAACCCCTCTCTAAAAATAGCACTTTCATTTAAGAAAATCTTGCTTTATAGGTCATGTAGTAAATGTGACATACAGTATCCTAAACACCAAACACTAAAAAGAGCAATTTAAGACTACAAATTGTCCCGATATATTCATGTATCAGAAAATGTTCATTTATTGAAATTCATTGGGTAGTTTTAAAAACGCACCAAGTTGAACAGGACTATTTTGTTTAAAGTACTGCTTTCTTATATGTTCTAAAATGTGATATGTCCTATTTGACAATGGCTCTGTAAACATGGTAAATGAACTTTGACTGAGGGAGAGGAAATTAGTTCTTATTTTGATATATGGCTGCGCCGAAATGTTCCATGGAGAGTGGATTTATTATTCAATGGAATTTTGATATTGGAGCTGTATTTAAAAAGCAGTTTCAAATACATTTTATAAATAAATTTATTTAGATAATTTATTAAATGTATTGGCTGTTTTTTAGCTGATTGTGCAAAGCCCATTTCTGGACTATTTTATGGGTGTTTGTGAGTGTCCTTGAGTACTCTTCGCGGTTTCTAAGTTTGCAAAAATTTTCGCCTTGAATATTTAATGTGATATAGCTCTGCTATCTGAAATTACTCGGCTGGTTTTGAGGGGTTGCACATTACTCAACGAAACTTGGTGCCTAAGTGAGAGCAAAAAATATTAATAGTTACCCCTATGCACAAATAATTAAGAGGCCGTTGTTTGATACCTTAAGTAACTAATATTTCATTTTGGTCATTGAAACTTTCGATGTGGCATCATTCAAAAGAACCTTGAAAATGATTTTTAAAAAAACCTTGGAGAGTCATTCAAACGTCATTGTAATGGAAATGAAAATCTTTTGTTGGAACCTCCAATAAGCAAGAGATATAATGTTTTAATCTCCCTGTTCATCTTTGTGCCTATCTAAAGCATTTATTCTTTTCTTATTTTCTTTAAATGTATATATTTACATTACATATATGTCTTTCATCGATATCCTAGATTTCTGTTGGTTTAAACCGTTACAGATTATGTTGAATCATTCTTTGCATTTCTTGATGAAACCGGTAGCCATGATGAGCACACGCTTCCTTGACAACATCCACAGTAAACAAACAGCGCGGAGTAGTTTAGATCAACCAAAATACATTATGAACGATTTAAATCAGGACGCCTGCATTTTTTAAAAATGAAATAAAATGTAAATATAAGAATTGAATGCATTATTTTGAAGTTTCATTGATGTATGAAAGCATTGACCGAAGCACATTTTCATCATAAAAATGTGCTTCGGTCAATGCTTTCATACGTCAATGAAACTTCAAAATAATGCATTCAATTCTTAAGTGAAAGCTGTCTATTTAAACAAGAATATATATGTATAATATTGATGTGGAGAAGAAAAGGGTGCCATAAAGGATTAATATTGTTTATTCATCTGATTACAGTAGTTTAGAAATTGTATCTACATGTTTATAAATACTTTTTCATGTCGTAGCACACTATTTACTTGTTTTTTATAATTTGACATATATGTTGCTTATATATGTCTGTTGTTAATTTTATATCCACAAATTGAGTTTTGCTGGTGACAAATTAGCTGAACCTATAAAACAAATAAACATATATACTGGAATTCAATTCAATTCATGGATTGACATTTGCAAAGTTTAAATACATTACGGTTATCTAAATTTAAATACACACAATTTTAAATTGTATCCTAGGTAACATCCCATTAGACTTGATATTATATGTTGTCATTTACCAATTAACTTGTTTCATTACATCTGTATGCAGTCTTTTTCAACATAAATCTTTTATTTTTAGTGGCTTTTTGGTACCTCAGTGAGAGCTATAAATATAAGGGTATGATGTTTACGCAACAACAAATCAAGTATTTAGGAGAAGGGCTGAGTGTCAATAAAAAGATACAGGTTTCTGAGGTTTGTCATTCTGTTTCAGGTGGCCAGGCATTGTAACAAAGGACCCTATTACAGAATTCTACACTGATGTGGATTATGATAACAATCCGACCCACTATCATGTGGAATACCTCGGGAAGGGCCACAGTCATGCATGGATTAGTGCTGCTAATATTACATTGTATGGACACAAGGAAGATAAAAGTTCAGAAGTAAGATTTGTGATTTAGAAATCTGACTGATACTGTTCAGTGTGTAGTTCTACTTCTAGAAATACTGATACTGGTCAGTGTGTAGTTCTACTTCTAGAAATATTGATACTGGTCAGTGTCTAGTTCTTCTTCTAGAATTGATACTGGTCAGTGAGTTAAGTTCTTGCTTACTACCTGTTCTCAATGGATTTGTTTCATACTGACAACCAACTTTATTAGTTACCCTTTTTTACATAGTTAAGAGAATATTACGTACCATGACAATTCTCACACAATAATTTGTTTGACATTTAATGTGTATTGACCGACATGGCAAGAGTTACTGCTTGGTGAGAACCCCTTACTAACCACTACAGCAGCAGCCATTTATTAGGGTTTTCCCTTTTGAAATAATGATCGAACTATTAAAAAAATATATTTCAAAATTAGAAGCAATACAATTTGTCAGTCAGGCAGATTTTATAGGGTCAGTTGGAAAATACCAATCAAACAATATTTTAGTTCAGGCCCGATAGTAAGACTGCCGAAAGGTACATTAAAAGTAAATATTAAATGTATACAAGGTAATTTTTGTTGAATTTGTCTTTGTTACGATCAACAATATGTTCTGTGACGAAATAGTTTGAATACTAAATGAGTAACACCATCAGTTCAAATTGATATTGAAGTAAATTGTTTTAATCTATTCTTTGATCATATGCACTATTGTATGCAGGCAAAGTCTAACAAAAAGGGCAGGGGAAAAAAGAAACCGCATAGTGCTAAGGCATCCAGAAAGAAGTACCGTCAGACATTGGTTGATGAGGCCATACAGGAAGCTGAGTCTTTGATGAATCTTTCAGTGGAAGAACGTCTGAAACAGATCAGATTTACTGTAAAACAAAAGAAAAAAATGGGTAATTTTTTTAGAGAAAGAGTCACTAAGATGTCATTCCTTAGTTTTGACATTATGACTTTCAATCTAATTAAAATTAAATCTCCGGGAGCAAGTGAAAGATTTAATTTTAAGTAGATTGTCACAAATTTTTTTTTTTAACTTATACATCTAAAGGCTTGTTATTTTTGTTTTGTTTGTTGTGATTTTATGCCACGTTCAGTACACAGTCTATGGGCACATGAGAATGTCACTTTTTATACCCCCACTCGTAAGAGAGGGGGCTATATTGCATTGCAATCACCTTGTCTGTCTGTCTGTCCGTCTGTCCGCCTGGTGCAAACTTTTGTAACAGATTTCATGGTATCTACTTAAGGGATTGATTTCAAATTTGGTGCACAGCTTTAGCTTGATGAGTTGTACCGTGCCTCCCCTTTCCAGATCAGTCAGTTATCTACTCCCTGTTTTCCGAGCCGACTTGGACTGTTTCAAGGGTCAAAATAGGAAAATTTTTCGTAAGAGATTTCTTGGCTTCTACTTAAAAGATTGATTTCAAATTTGGTACACAGCTTTAGCATGATGAGTTGTACAGTGCCTCCCCTTTCCAAGTCAGTTAGTTATCTACTTCCTGTTTTCCAAGCCGAAAAATTGTCGAGTGGTGGTATACTTAGCATGACTTAGTTTTGGTCCGTGTTTACATGTTGTTATTCCTCACTTTTTTGTATATTGTTATTTCATATGTAAGGTTATTATTTAGATTACTTGTATCTGAATTAATGTCCAGTGTTTGATGGTTTTGTATTAAATTATTCAATGTCAGCCACGCGCTTGACAAGTACGTACTATTTACCTTTGATTTAAAGCGCTTTGGTGATAAATTCTAAATCGAAACAAAAATCGGAAACGGGTATGAAAAAAATCCGAAAAAAAAAATTTGTTTTACAAACCGGAAAAAAATATTTGAGTCGCAACGTTTTTTGTGGGTCGGGCAGCAATAGCAAACAAACAAATTTTTATTTTAGGCCTAACTTATGCAAATTCTTCTAAAGATTAAATTACAATGTCTTTATAAAATGGGAGCTGACTTTACGGTTCCTGAACATTGGTGCTGAGTAAATCTTGTAGAATGTGTAAAGTGTCCCAGCTTGAGTATGCAGCATTTTATGCAAAAAGTAATTTAGGAAAATATTGCATACTTCTGTACACATTTCTATGGTTGGTCCTTTCAGATATAATATTAGCTGACCTTTTGTATGCAGTGATCATTGTGATACTACTGCCATGTGTCACCATTGTTTATCACCTCTAGCTGTTGGTTGATCCAATGTCTTGGTGAATTGAAATTATATCTTATCCTTGCATAGTACTATAAACTAGGTTATTGAGGTGACAATTCTATTTGGCACTTCCTATTAAAGCCTCTATAGTAAGTGTTGACGTATTCTGAAGAGGATTTTTTGCGTGAAAAATGAAAACTGCTTACCGCATATGGTTCAGCTTATGCTCCTTTTGTAGATCAAGAAGAGTACTTTTGGAAATCAATAATTATTTCCTCGAGATATTCAGCGTTTTGAAATATGGCAGTTTTTAAATTTTGAAAGGGCGATTTTCCATACTAAAATTTGACCTCAGTTAGAACGGAAGTGTACTTTAGGAACAATCAATTGTTGACTACTCAAAATCCTTCGGGTAATGACATCTGCAGTTAAGGCGGGAAAAGTCTCGCAGTTTTTCCGAATACCATTGAATGTCAAGAAAGCAGACAAACATTTGTAAACATCGCAAGGTCCCTATAGAAACAAAAATGGCTGACTTATTACCGTATGTAAAATTCCCTTAGCTAAAGTCAAGGATTTGTAACAACTAAACAATTAGGCATATCATAAAATATGGACAGGTTATCATATATACATTTTTTTCTACTGAATTTTCGTAATAAAAAGGTAAAATATAGAATAATAAAAAAATGCAAGCAAAAAAAATTTTCCAAGGGTTTTGCATGCAGTATAGGTGAAAACTTACAAGGTTGAATACACCTTGTCTAACGTCCGACTTGCACTTACCACCCCAGCATTGACAAATCAGTGATCAAAGGTAAAGGCCAGTTATCTATACTAAAAGTCACACACCAAGTGCCTTTAGCTTTTTGCTTGCATTTTTTTTATACATATTGTACCATTGTATTGCGAAAATCCAATAGAAATCAATTTTCCAAGATAACATGTGCATATTTTATATTATGCCATTGTTGTTTACATGTCACAAATAGTTAATGACTTTTGCTTCTTGAATTTTACATAGTAAGTCAGTCATTTTGTTTCTAAAGCGACCTTGCATTGTTTTCAAAAGATTGTCTGCTTTCAAGATGTTCAGTGGTATTTGGACAAACTGCGAAATGTTTCCTGCCTTAACTGCAGACGACATTTACAGAAGGATTTTGAAACAGCAATCGACTCTTCCTCACTTACACTTCCATTGTAATTTAGGTCAAAATTTACTTTAGAAAATCTCCCTATCAAAATGAAAATTCTGCCGGCATTGCAACACTAATTAACTGTGGAATCTTATTGTTGAATTCAATTTGCACATTTTTGGCTCAACAAAAGGACCAAATGTGGTAAGCAGTTTTAATTTGTCAGGCAAAAAACCACCACACAGACACAGTGACTTTTTGTATAGATCACTGTGCCTCTGTGGCCCTTCCCAAAAGTGTGTATATTGTTTTGAAGGAGGTCAAGCACGTATTTCAGAGCCAAGCATCGTCAGATGATTGTCATATTTTTCTATAAATTAACTTAAAATGCATTGATAACCACATGTTTAGATTTTATCAAAATAATGTGATCAGTAGGCCCTAGTTTTCTATCTCTTTTACATTTGTAACTACCAGAACTGTTAAATGTGATTAATAAGTTTATGAGTTATCTCCCATTAATCAGTTTAGATAAAGCAGACATGCAATTTCAAAATTATTAAATAGGCTAAGCACTTCCATTTTTTATCTTCAAATTGCATGATGGATAGAATTATATTAAAAATATAGTCCATTTTCTTCTTATCATACACTGGGACCACTTTGGGAGGTTTCCCAGTTCTGAACCCACAGAGCTTCCCAGCACATCACTGGGTCGCGATGACTGGAATCTCTTGATTGAGGAGTTTTCAGGTTTCAATATGGAAAGCATGATAGTGGACAGTAGTGGGTAACATGTTTGGAGAATGCCATGCTCTTTGCTTGATAAAGATGCTGTTTGCAGATTTGGAAAAAAATAGGCTCATTGTAGCTGCTACAAAAGACCTAATCTGATATCCACTCTAATCTTAATTGACAATGATTGCCAGTTTTCCTACCGAAGGTCGGGGGTTTTCTCCGGGTACTCCGGCTTCCTCCCCCAATATAAACTCGATGCAACGATAAACTCTAAATTCAAAATTTTTGCGATGTTTTTATTTATAATTGCTAATAATGTGATCGCAATAATTAAACCTCGCAATTCTACTATCGTTTATCCATTGACAAAATTACTCAACCTAACGGGCATAAATAAACCATCTGTAAAGCCCTACCATAGCCATTAAATTTGAATATGATAATTAATTGATTTTTCTTTGATTTAAACAAATAGCCGTTTTAGTACGCACACTGAACCTCAAAATACACAAATCATCTCATCATTAAAGACATGAGACAAGTGTTTCTGATCTTCAACATCGGTAAATCACTTCAGAAAAGGAAATGTGTATTCCGTTTGGTGTAGAGAGATTATCTACAGACGACAGACATTTAACGAAAAACTGACAATTGCTGAATAATAATTCGTTGTCATTGCATTTTTTGCTTCCTCAGCCGATCGCAAAAATATGAACTTGCATGTTTTGAAGGGGTCCCCTAATCGCAATAATAAATGCATGCAATATAATTTCCGAATTTACAGTAGCTGAAAAATTGCTGAAAATGGCGTAAACAACATTCAAACCAAGAAAACAAACTTTATCTGATACTCCATACTTCTTTGGTGACAGTCAGAATTTTTTCCTGTGGATATAAATTAAATATCTTTTTAATTCTTTGTATTTATGTTTCTTATCGACATTACTTGATACATAATATATTGAACCAATGAGTCTTTTTTATAATTTGCAGATATCCAGATAAAAACAGAACCAACTGATGACCAGGATATATTGGAAAAAGATAAAGTTAAACAAGCCTACAAGTTGTCTCTGTCCAAACTCAAGAATCCACAATTAATTGATGTAACAAATGAAACACCTGTTAATCATCATCGGGTGTCAAAAGTCATGTCAGAGGTCAAAAATACAAAGAAAAATCAAAACAAAAGTTCTAACGTAGTAAATACAATCCAGTCTTATTCACATGAAGGGCACATGAATGAAAAAGCTAACATTAATATGGATGTTAACAAACAAAACAAGTATAACAAGGGAAATAACTGTGACATGAAATCATTCACAGTTCATTCAGTGAAGAAGGAAATACCTGGAATTCTATCAGAAGGAACACTAGTTTTGGCAAAACTTGATGGATATGACAAGTAAGTGATTAAATCTTCAAATGGTCTAATAGGTTTATGTTGTTTGAGACTGGATACTGCTTTCAGCCATATCATGCTATCCTAATTTTATTGGCAGATAGATGAGCCAAAAGTATTTGGTGAGATCTCAATTCCTAAACATAAAAACTATATCAATCCTGGTTATTAATTATAGATTATTTACGTTTTTGAAACGAGATGCGTTTTCTCGTCTTTATCTCATCGAAGGGCGACAGAGTTTCCCAAATACATCACGATTCGCCCCTATTAAAGTTGTGATGTCGTATCATAAAACGTAAATAATCTGTTTATGTTGTTTTGTAACATTGTGACGTCACAGTGTGTACTTCATGACGTCTTGACAGCGAGATGAGATGGGCCCATCCCACGCTAGTAGAGTGAGATGGAATAATACCTCACACAAAGATCAAAGGAAAATACTGCAAAATAGCGATAAAAAATGATATTGGCTTACAAAAGGATTCTTATATCAAGGTCATGAGCCTTAAATTATCAAAAGCATGACAGAAGTAGCTTGGTCATAGCCTAAAATGCTATCATTTCTTAAGACACGATTTTCATTGCTGGACAGTTATTCTTCACCACACAGGGACTAATATATTAGGCTTGTGCACTTTGATCCTTGGATCATTTGTCTGCTTTGTAGATGGCCTGCTGTCATTACAAGGGATTCAAATGGTTTACACTGTGAAGTCAGCTGTAACGGCATTCCGTCTACTTACCATGTCGAGTTCCTGGGCCCTTCACACAGCCACGCCTGGATCAAAGTTGACAAAGTCAGTACCTATGACAAGTCACAAGTGGATAATACACTTTTAGTAAGTAGTAGTTGTATGTTCTAGTTTTGACAGAATTATGTATGTTGTTTGCATATTTATTTGATACAACCATATTTACTGGATGACAGTCTGTGTGTGATTTAAGGTCTCATTGCCATTTTCCCTAGATGGAAATGCCCTATGTTTGGAGTTGTTCATTTAACAGGTTCATATTTGTACACCTCACATAATCATAAATTAGAAGGATAAATTTTTGCAAACCAGGATAGGCATTCTATTTTGAAATGTTGATGTAATTAGGCACTAGTAAACACTTGTTGGAGTTGCAATGTTAATGAATTCTGTTGTGTTTTCTGTTGTACAGGTTGGTGAATGGGTCATTCCAATTTTTCATGCTAATGCTGGACGATGGAAAAAACATAAATATATGTATGGGTAGTTGATCTATTAAAATTTCAGTCACTTAAAACAGATATAAATGTTTATAAAACTGTTATATAAACATTAATTGCCAATATTGGACACACATTTTGTAGACCCTACCAGGCTTAAAATTACAATTTATTGTGAACTTGCATTCATCCACCTAAAAAAAACCAATACCCACAACAAACAGTGCCTCCTGACAAACAGTTTGATAATTCTGAAAAAGAACCTTCTTTACATCATGCTGGCTATGACAGAAACAGTCATCAACTATAATGAACATTATCTATACCATATTATCTTTTACTATCAGAGCCCGAAAAGGGGAAGTAAAAATAAGCTAAAGAAAACTCTAACAAGTCCTAAAACTACTCCATCAAGAGCAATGCGTTTAAAACTAGAGAAGGCTGTTGATGAAGCAGAAAGGCTAATGCTTGCTTCTGAGGAGGATAGACTGAGACAGTGTAAATACAGATACCTCACAGGAAATCTTGGTAAGTTTACTTCTGAGGCAGTGATAATACAGATACCTCCCTGGAAATCTGGGAAAGTTTATTTCCGAGGCAGTGTAAATACAGATACCTTACTGGAGATCTAGGTAAGTTTGTTCCTGAGGCATTTTAAATACAGATACCTCACTGGAAATCTGGTAAGTTTATATCTGAGGATGATAGACTGAGGCAGTGTAAATAAAGTTACCTAACTGGAAATCTGGGGTAGTTTATATCTGAGGCAGTGAAAATACAGACACCTCACTGGAAATCTGGTAAGTTTATATCTGAGGATGACAGATTGAGGCAGTGTAAATAAACTTACTTATTATATAGATAGAGATGAAATATCGAATTTTCCGAGTGACAGAAATCACGGTAAATCACATGTGAAAATTATCGTTTATTTTCACTCTCTGGTTTTTTCCCGCCAAAATGTTGCAGTTGGTTTTGTACTATACAGATATTCATCCGCCGTTCATAAAATTTAGGATTAAGCATTAAAATTTTACGAAAACAATTTTGATCTATATAATAAATAGGATAATTAATTGGGCATCGTGAATATCCAAAATATGATCACTCGTGCCGCATAAAGCATCAGATTAAACTCGTGCACGGAACAAGTTCTGCACACTTGTTTAATCAGATGGGTTATGGGGCACTCGTGATCATATTTTGGATATTCACTCTGCCCAATTAATTATCCTATAACTCAATGGAAATCTGGGTTAAGTTTATTTCTGAGGCAGTTATAATACAGATACCTCACTGGAAATCTGGGTTAAGTTTATATCTGAGGATGACCTTCTGAGGCAGTGTAAATACAGATGCCTCACTGGAAATCTGGGTTAATTTTATATCCGAGGAGGACAGAATGAGGCAGTGTAAATACAGATACCTCACTGGAAATCTGGGTTAGTTTATATCTGAGGCAGTGTAAATACATGGTTGATGACATTTGACCTTGAACTTTAACCTTAAGGTCGGTGGGGCCCACAGAGATGGATACCATCTCACTGATATCTAGTTTCTGAGGCAGTGTAAATACAGATACCTTACTGGAAATCTGGGTAAGTTTATTTCTTTGGCAGTGACAATACAGACACCTCACTGGAAATCTGGGTAAGTTTATTTCTGAGGCAGTGAAAATACAGACACCTCACTGGAAATCTGGGTAAGTTTATTTCTGAGGCAGTGAAAATACAGACACCTCACTGGAAATCTGGTAAGTTTATATCTGAGGATGATAGACTGAGGCAGTGTAAATAAAGTTACCTCACTGGAAATCTGGGTTAAGTTTATTTCTGAGGCAGTGATAATACAGATACCTCACTGGAAATCTGGGTTAAGTTTATATCTGACAGTCTGAGGCAGTGTAAATTCCAATCCAATTAAAATTATATATTTCTATTACTCCCTTGTTTCTATTATAGCCTCATTGAAGATCAAATTTAACCCCGTTCAGGTCACATTTTGGTAACTTATGATCATGTGACTTAAAAGACCAACCAAATAGTGACTTTATATGTCATTAGAAATCTTTATATTTTTCTTAAATTGCTCTGAGGGATGTTCCATTAAAACATGGCACCCATTGAAGACATTGCTAAGTTTAAATGCAGCAAAAAAAGTGAAGTTCACGATTTCTGAATATGCTTTGACTGCTTTAGGACTATCCTGATTAACTTATTCTACTTAGAAAAATGTTTTCAGCATCTTTTGTGTACACAGTACACTAAATTATCTCCCCTAGCAAGAAAACATACACAACATGAAGTCTGAAGGCACCAATGTAAATTATACAATTAATATAGCTGAAATATTGCTTGCTGGATGTAAAACAACAGTCAATCAATCAATCTTTATTCCTAGCTTATTTTCTATTTTATTTAAAGGAATAATATAATTTTGTGGCTGATCATCAAAGATGCATATAAACAAATGTTAAAGGAAATAAATTTGTTTTATTTGCGTTTTGCACTTCAGGGGAATTTTTTTAAATTAAAAGTTCATAATATTATTCTATTTATAGATGACCTTAACTATGGAGACAGTGGTTTTGAAAGCTTTAATTACCCAGCATCCTCTGCTTCTGCTGCTAGTTCTGTGGAACAATTTGAGTGCTCCAAATTAAACTATAACAGTAGCTTGGTGGACAAGTCCAAAGAAGAAAGATTTAAAATTGATGTGGAGGTCTGCTATCCTTAGTTTGATCTATGATGTATTGTTATCGTCTATTGTCAGTGAACCTCTCTTTACTTAAGAAGAGAAGATAACCCTCACAATTCAATTAACCATGCAAAGAATTCTGGGTATCCTACATCAACCACAATCGCACCACAGGTTAATGCCATGAGAGATATCTCTATTATCTGGAATGGCAGATAAGCCTGACTTACACACCCAGTAATTTTTATATAAAACCACGTGAAAAGTGTATACCATAAATAGCTGCATATAGTCGGCATTTACGTATTGTAAGCTGTGACCCCTCAGGGTTCGACATTAACGGCTGTCCGATCGCCCGGGACAGGTTAAAGTCTGGTTCGGACAAGTAAAATCTTATAGGCTAGTAATTTTAAAATTATAGTCCTGATTGCCTTCTCCATCTTAAAAAGCGATTTTGAAGTTGCCATAGATCACCTTTTATTTTTATAGCCATTTGGATCAGATATCGTTGTATTTCTGTCACCCCGTTATGTTTCGGGACATGTTAAAGCACCATTTGTAAGCTGGTTCCTGCATGACTTTTACAGTGTACATAAAGCATAGTATAATGTCTCTTGAGGAGACCAGTAAAACAAGAAAATACGACAAGTCTCCGGATAGGATACGAAATCGGTTACGGAGATTGCAAATACGATAATGATTACTGCAAAGATTCAAACATAATAAATTAATATTTTGGTATTCACTTTAAAACAATCATTTTAAATCTGTTTAAGTATTTGTAATAGTGCATTTTTCTATTGAATACATAATAAATATTACACAATTATGAAATTTTCTACTTCTAGTTCTTCATTTGATAATTCAATCAACTTGTGTACTTACTCATGACAAAGAAACATTTATTTTATTGTACAGTTTTGTGACATTTGATTCATTTCATTCAAATTAACATGGAAATGTGTGATATATTTTATGTTGTAAAAAGAAGACTGGAAAGTTAATAAAACTGTTTGTTCTCTTCTTCCAATGATACTTTATCACACTATAATTTAAACTACTTCTTTGATTCAAATCAATTTTAAAAGATAATGTGTGCCCTTGTGTAAGCTGTACAGCTTTTACACCTTTGTACTGTATTTCTACAACAATCATCCTAATTTTTTTCTACCAGTAACTATAAGCATTTAACTTCTGTCAGCTTTCTCTTCAATCTGATTACTTTATACAACAATATATTTTTAAAAACTCAATAATACAGCATATTACTTCAATGAATTAATTGAGAATCATAAAATGCAAGTAACATGTACTATTAGTTTATAATATTGAAAGAAAGTTTGGACAAGTGAATGTAAATTTCAGACTGTTTACACCACTTGTCCAAAAGAACAAGTCATTAAAAAAATTAATGTCGAACCCTGCCCCTTTCTTGAACCAGAAAATTGCTGAAAAATTCTTATATGCACGTACAATCCACACGTACAAGTTTTCACAAAACGTCTCGAGATAAAGACATCCGAGTCTGACTTTTTAAAAAGTTTTTACTGTAAATTTCAATTTATTTTCTCTTAAAATATCATTTATTTTTATAGTTTATTTTATTTCTTGTGATTGTAATAAATAATTAATAAAAAAGGTGCATAGTCATATCGTCTTACTTTGATCGTTGTTAAAACTGATACTCACACATTTTGAAACTAAAACAATTTGTAAACACTCATTTATCAATGAAAACAAAAAAATTAAAGTGTTTTATTTTAATCCCTCAGTGATTGGAATCAAAACATCGATCTTCAACAACTTTAGGTTTCATAACGACGCCATTTGCATTTTACGCAATACAGGTTACACATCCGCTATTTTCATATCCATTTTAATTTTTATTCGTCCTATATAATTAATATCATACTACTAAGAGTAACTTTCTTAAAAATTAATATCATTAAAAATTATACATATGGAAGTTTATAAAAGAATCATGTTAGAATTGTACGAAAATACCGCATATAACACAACAATAAAATGGCGTCCGCCATTGACAGCAATCAACTTGTCGAAAAAAACTTTATCCAGTCTGTATTTACGTATAATCCGCACCATTCCTTTCCAACTTGGATTTAAAGAAAAAGACTGCAGACAATACAACCCTAATTACAGTAAATAAAAAAAATCGGTATTTGTTTACAAACATCATGGGCAGAGGACAAATATAGTCCCTCAGTAAATGGACAGTAACAATTGAACCTTACACATATTCCCAAAAAATGTACGGATTTTCCCTGATACTATATTTAGGTACACATTGAAGCTTACACAAGTGATGATCACCTCGTGTGCATAATTGTGCAGTGATTATCATATTTTGCAATAATACCTAAAATACTCTTTGAACCAATGAAAATCTAAGTTATTTACAGTCATATAATAATATAATACAATGTTTTTGCTTTATTTAAGATGTATAAAAAGAATGAGAAGGC
Organism: Limnoperna fortunei; assembly: GCA_944474755.1. Taxonomy (NCBI): domain Eukaryota; kingdom Metazoa; phylum Mollusca; class Bivalvia; order Mytilida; family Modiolidae; genus Limnoperna; species Limnoperna fortunei. The sequence goes on along the minus strand of OX104119.1, from coordinate 18,673,977 downwards.
ATTCCTCCATGATCTAAGTAGATTCATGAAAAGAAATAACGTCAGTGTCCGACTGACGGCCAACTGGCATCATGTACATGTGGGAGCTTTCCAGCTGTTTTTAGCTGTTCATGAAAGAGGAGGCTTCCAACAGGTAATTGTAATGCCAGACACAAAGTGTATAGGGCTGCATTGTAGTCATTGGTCTGTCAGTCTGTGTGTAGACGAGATTTGTCTGCCTTATTTCTATTGGTCTGTCCGTCTGTGTGCAGACGAGAGTTGTCTGCACTAGGCTACTGTTGGTGAGATTTTGATTAAATCTTCACAGCTATAATAAATACCATGATTTTGGCACATCATGATGCATGTTTTTTTAAAGGAGTTATGGACCTTTGTGATATTTAATATATTTTGACAGTACTATTTCTCACCTACCCCTTTGTCAGAACTTCATCTGACTCACTGGCAAGTACATATCATTATGATATGGTACTTTGAGGGAAACCAGGGCTATTCATCTTCAGTAATATTTCTTGTTTAAAATAAAGACCACTCAAGGGAGATCACTCACATAAGGGCAGAAAATTGGCCTCATAACACAGGTGGACTTGTTTTACAGGATCAGTTGAAAAGAAATGGCCTAAAGAGGGAACTAACATAATAGTTTTTGTAAGAAAGGACTTTAATACAGGTGGTGGTTTAAACAGGTATGTCAGGAAAAGCATCTCTGACATAATTTTGATAAGAGTTTGATATTTAATGGACAAAAATCAGAATTGGAACCACTGAGAGCTCTGGTGCTGCAAAGTGATGTGGTATCAAGTCAGAGCTGTTTATTAGTATTGTCAATTGGTTACACATCTCTTCATTTTATGTTTGTGATTTCATATTAAAACATCTATTTTATCCCCATCTATGGAAAATGAATACATTATTAATAAAATTTTTAGGTATGAATGAAATTGTCTTGCACCTCAGTACCAACAGAACATGTTTTTTTAACAAATCAGTATGCCTTTCAAGGAGTGTACATTTATTGGGAAATTTTAGACTTGTAAATCAAAGGATTTATGTTATTGCCTTTTACATAGTGTCTCCTTGCTCACAAAAATCTTTGATCACAAATTTGGAAACTGAAAACTTAACTTCTAATAATTGAAAAATTGCATACTGGTAACATTAGGAATGTATTTTTTCAGGTTGCACCTGTTTTGTATCATCAACTCCATTTTCATGACAGATCTGTGAAACTTCACAGAAAGATTTTGCATACTTATTAAAGTTGTGTATTTGCTGTTATGTAATGATTGGAGAATTTTTTCCATGTTGCATAACATAGAAACTTAGTCATTCATCAGCTAATTTTACATATGATGGTAGTTTTCTTAGTTTTCTTAGTATTGGTCTGATTCCTTCTGGTGGTCAAACTTTTTTAGAAACAACTAAGCTGAAACCACTGAACAGATTTTGTTTAAATTTTATAGCATCATTTGTCACCATATGTAGTTGATCATATTGCAACACCATTTTGATTTGACAAATTTTATTTCTGTTATGGGACTTTATTGACTGTGCATTTTATGTCAAATTATTAGAATTGTTAGTGACCATATGGAGTTTTTTATACCACATCATGTTTGACTTTTCAGTTGAAATTTTGGGAGGTTTACAGGCCATTATTGATCAGCATATTAAGAAACTGTTATCAATAGTTATTTATATTCTAATGTTGTCAGACAGAAAAAGAGGTATATTCCCCATTGTTTAAAATTCACTGTTTCTGACGTGAAATATTTGTGAGGTTTAAGTTTTGTGACATATTAGATCTTTCATCTGCAGTTTACATGAAAGTTAATGCATATTTCTTTATTTATGGGGCTGCAATTTTGAAGCCTCTGAGGACATACATAGTAATGTGTAACATGTCCATGTTGTGTCTCCTCCAGTTTTTGACACAGACCATCCCATGTAAGCCTGTGCCCATTTATTAAGGCACTTTCCTTATTACACCCTATCATTCTGTGGTCACTGAACTTCCTTATATTACAGGTCTGTAGAAAAAAGCTGTGGACTTCAGTATTCAGGGAACTGACAGAAACCATGTACCCTGCAGGTGTTGCTCCAAAAAATTTCTACCTCAGGTAAACAGTAGCAGTAACTTTTGCTTGGCACACAGACCACTAGTATAGCCAGGGATTTAACATATGTCAGAGAATTAAAACTTGTTTGATCCCTTTAAACCTTCTCCATTAAAATGTGTTTTTCACTCAAGAAGACTATGTCCTGTCAATAACAGTTGGGTACATTAAATTTTCTGTCTATTCATTGGCGTGTTCGTCAGCCCCACCTCAGGTTTACCTTTGCAATGAAGCTTTTTTTTGTGTAAAAAGGATGTGTTTACCAATATGTGCGACATGTAACGTCAGTATACAGTAAATAACTTCATGGTACTTTAAAGTAAAAGTAGAAAATGGAGGAATTTAAGTGTTTAAATTGGAAGTACATGTAAGTCCTTAAAAACCTTTTTTTACTCATTAGTTAACTTTTTTATCATTTACACTGATTTATTTTTTTATGGTGAATTTTCTTGTTTGAATGGTGTTTAATGCCACTTTCAGCAATTTTTGGAGATGTTATTAGTGAGATCAGTTAATGCTAATCAGTGTTCACAATGGATTTACATGTTTGTTGTTTATTGATCTATTTTTGAACATCTGTCCTACCCTGTCCTATACCTTTAATTGGCACAGTTCCAATACAACAGTAGCACTTTATACTGACAGTAATGATGCAATTTTGTATTGTAATTTCAGAAATATATATCCTTATGAACTGTATGTTACTGGGGGTGATTATGAGACGGAGATAAAGAAGCTGCAGACACGCAACAGGAAAAACAGTATGGCCGACGTCATGATCGAGGATGATGTAGGAAGTTTTACCAATGTTGACGGTATTGACTATACAAGGGATTGATTAATATGTTCTAATTTTTATTCTAATATGACGTGCTTTAAAGGCTTTGAGACCACAACTGTGGTAAAAAAAAAAGATTTATCTATGAGCAACACACGCTGAGTAGGGCGTGTTTTAAATGGCAGTTCCAATTACAAAACTGTAACTCCCACCGTGAAGCTATTGGGGATGACGCACAAATCTTATAAATAGCGACACACGCTATCACTGGCTATCTTAATCCGTTGCAGTATATTGTGTGTTACATTGACGGAACAGCCACTTTATGGCGTAAATGATGTTTTCTATAGGTATGAAAATATTATAAATGTACCGTAATTGTCTTATTAGAATAGAAATAATTCACGCAGGCTGTGGTTCATCATTGTTTTACAATGGGATGACCATTTATGTCATTATTTTATCCCTCGCTATCGCTCGTGATAAAATAATACGACATAAATGGTCACCCCGTTGTGATAAACCACAGCCAGATTTTCCTAAACTGCACTATATTTTTGTATCATTTCTGTAAAATTTAGAATTAGAATTGCATATCAGTATTTTAGGTCATCAATGTCAGTATCATCTGTAAACTGTAACATTTCAATCTCCCCTCAAAAACTATCTATTAAATTGAAACCAAACATTTGTAAAAAATGAAAAAAAATGTACACTTTCATGTTTAAGATAATTAGAGTAACCTAAATATATATATCACGTTTTTCTAAGAAACATTCATTTCTACGAGATATGCACATTATTAGGTCACCGCAACTTTGTGGCGGACGCCCTATAGTGATCAGTCTGTTCGTTCGTCCGAAACTAATCGTGTCGGGGCTGTAACTTTTTTTATCTTATGATGTAGGCTTTTGATATTTGGAATGTGGGTAGATAATATCAAGGCGATGTGTTGCATACCGTGGTTGATGAGCTTTCACCTTGACCTTAGGGTCGGAGGGTCCAAAGAGATGGGTACCTTCTCACTGATAAATAGTTCTTATCGTGACACAGTTTTTTTTTTTTTTTACATTTTTTCTTATTATCTTTAAATGGTCTATGGTTGATTCCCTTGAAAATTAAAGATACCAACAATAAATATTGTACAATTTACTACACCAGATGTGCGGTTCATCTTATCAAGTGCTCGAACCCAAGAAGGTATTTAATATCCAAAGAAATTAAGATCTTGTAGAGCTTTTATTTTCAAAAATCCAAAACGTGTTTATACCAAATCCGTCTAAGGCCATCTACAATAGTGTCTAACAGGCCTGCCACTGTATCCAAAAATACTAAATAGCTCAGTCAGAAAACTACAAATTGGCATGATCAGACTGCTTTCTATTTTTGGAAATACATATTAAATGTAAAGGAGCAGTTTTACATTTGGCTAGAAATTTCTCAGAGATTTGTAGAAAAAAAAAATTCACCATTAGCATGATTAGTTTAAAATTTAGGACAATGAAAAATATTTAAAGATTTCAAAATTCTTAATTCCACTTTTCTAGCTAGTTTAACAGCTGTTATCAGTTTTTTATCACTATTTTGCTGTATTTTCCAATGATTTGTTTGTGCTGTATTATCCCATCTCACCTCCATGTTAAGACGTCGTTAAGTAAACCATGTGACATCATAATGTTACAAAACAGCGATAAACAGATTATTTGTGATTTATAAAATTCCATGCATTCTGTCGTAATATGGGCGAGAAAATGCATCTCATTTCAAAAATGTAAATAATCTATAAATGTTACAGAAAGAATCTATTAACAGTAAAAACTACAAATTACGAAATTGTACTATTTTTTAAGCATTTTACACTCAGTGTCAAATTTAGTCATATCAGGGACATCCATTTATCAAGGCTGATTAAGTTGATGCCAGTGTTTTACGACAATAACAAATTGGCAAAGCAATAAGGTCTCTTTAAATTTTAGAAGACATTTATTTATTATTGTAATTAGATATTTGTGTGTTCCAGGGGACGATTCAAACGACATTTCAGCCATCTTATTTATTATTGTAATTAGATATTTGTGTGTTCCAGGGGACGATTCAGATGACCTTTCAGCCATCTTATTTATTATTGTAATTAGATATTTGTGTGTTCCAGGGGACGATTCAGACGACATTTCAGCCATCTTATTTATTATTGTAATTAGATATTTGCGTGTTCCAGGGGACGATTCAGATGACCTTTCAGCCATCTTATTTATTATTGTAATTAGATATTTGTGTGTTCCAGGGGACGATTCAGACGACATTTCAGCCATCTTATTTATTATTGTAATTAGATATTTGTGTGTTCCAGGGGACGATTCAGATGACCTTTCAGCCATCTTATTTATTATTGTAATTAGATATTTGTGTGTTCCAGGGGACGATTCAGATGACCTTTCAGCCATCTTATTTATTATTGTAATTAGATGTTTGTGTGTTCCAGGGGACGATTCAGATGACCTTTCAGCCATCTTATTTATTATTGTAATTAGATATTTGTGTGTTCCAGGGGACGATTCAGACGACATTTCAGCCATCTTATTTATTATTGTAATTAGATGTTTGTGTGTTCCAGGGGACGATTCAGATGACCTTTCAGCCATTTTATTTATTATTGTAATTAGATATTTGTGTGTTCCAGGGGACGATTCAGACGACATTTCAGCCATCTTATTTATTATTGTAATTAGATATTTGCATGTTCCAGGGGACGATTCAGACGACCTTTCAGCCATCTTAGAAGATTTGGAGGAATACAGCACACTCTGTCAATTAGAAGAAGGCCAGTAGTTATAATTTGTCATAATTTTATGACAGAATTATACGAAATGCTCTGTTACAAATATTTTTATCAATAATTCCTGTTAAGTTTGTTTTATATTAAAACATCATGTGACAAGAGGTATGAAAATTGACTTTGCGTGGAACTTTGTTACCCCTACTCTGACAATATCCAAATAATAATTGAATCATTATGAAATTTAAACTTCTAAAATAATTAATGGCTGTTTTTATTTTAAATTTTCTGCTGTATTTTTGTTTTGTCTAAATGTTTTTGAAATGTACCTATAGAAGTGACTTTTATGTCCTTCTTGGGCGTCATGTATGTTTGATAGAACAGCCGTGGAATAGAAACTAAAACTACATGTATATGCTACATCATTGTTTATTTGAATTGGTTTTTACACTCATTTTAGCAATTACTCAGCTATATCATGGCATACAGTTTTTATTGGGGGAGGAAGCCGACTACCCAGAAGAAACCACTGTCATTTGGCAGGCAATATTGTCAATTAAGGTTGATGGTTTTTTTTAACATAATGCAGAGATGCCAACCCCTCCGATTTAGTCAGAGTTACCCAGATTTTTCGACCTAAAATCCGCGCTCCGATTTTGTTATCTTGTTACTCCGATTTAAAAAAAAAATTCAGATTTTTTCCCGTCATTATTTCGATTAAGAAAAATCCGGATTTTTTTCAGTGCTGGTCCCGTTTTTGTTGCCACTAAGTTAAAAATGTTTTTCTGAAAGCCCTTATTTACTGCCAGGAGAGCCCCAGAATCCAGGTTTTTGCTTCATTTACCCCAGAGCTTCGGGGGGCCTTAAGCAGCCCCCAGACCCCCGGCTGTAAAAACGCCGCTGCGCGGCCCTCATAGTTAAAATTTTTCTGTACTCAGATTTTCCATTGTGTGGGGTTGGCATCTCTGCATAATGCCTGAAGTCAGACACGAACTTATAACCTCAGTATTGACACACTAGTGATCAATACAGGGTAGTAGATAACTTACTATCGTCCTTTTTAGATATTGAAGCTGAGAAGAAGAGAATGGGTATTAATATTGCATTCCATGATGAATCTCCATTTACCAAAGTGTCCCCTGGAGTCAAGTTGTATGGAACACCATCAGAGTTTAATAGTCCCAGATCTAAAGGTAACGTTTATAGAGATTCTTGTTGTTCATGTTAATTAGGCCGAATTTTAATGCCGTTATAATCTGAAGTTAGTTTTGTGATTTGTCGGATTAATGGCAGAATTCAGTCCTGTTGCTTGTAATGTAGCAAATAAAAATTCTAACTTCGGTCTATTTATACAGAATTCATACATAATATTCATCTTCTTTAAGTTATTAAAGCTTTAGACATTGCAAAACTAACAGGAAATGATCTTTATTGAAGAAATTTCCTTTTTCGTCTTTGAAGATGTACATGGAACAACCATTCTGTAGTAATTTACATATGTATTACCCAAGATGCAACACGCCATTCAGTTAAGGGTTTCTCAATGTTTTTCATGCAGTATGCGTAATTAAAAAGAGACATGAATGTCAATTAATATACAACGCACAGCGGGTTATTAAAAACGGCAATAACTGTTATCAGGTATCAATAATGCTCAATTTTAAACACGAAACCGTTCAAAAAATGGTGACACTGTCCAAAGATATCAAGATGGACCACTTCTAATTGTACATGTAAATTCCTTTGGACATCAAAGTGCAAGGAGTGATTCACTCCTGCTCTGCTACATTACAAGTAATGGGACTAAATTCGTACCCTCGCCAAAAACAAAAAAACAGTGAAGGTACGATTATTCGTTCTACATGTTAATTTACATTTATATCTATAATTGAACTTAATGAAAAGGTGTATCTGTGAAAAAACTGGAAGCGCTGTTCCATAAAAAAATATACCTTGGGGGTCTTTCATAGTATATTAGGGTGGTGATGAATTGAAGGCAGAATTTTTAAGGCTTAAGGAGATAAAGGACACAAACATTAAATTTTGAATGTTCTTCCTGTATAGTTGTTTTATTAGGGCCCCGTAACTTACTGGCAAAGGCCCTATAGTGATTAGTCTGTCAGTCCTAAACCAATTGTGTCTTGACTATAACTTTTTTATCTTTTGAGGTAGGCTTTTGATATTTGGTATCTGGGTAGATACTATAAAGGTGATGTGTTGCATGGTTGATGACCTTTGACCTCAAGGTCAGCGTGGCCCACAGAAGATTCCATCTCACTGATATCTACTACAAGAAGTCATAAATCACATTAAAGCTTAATTGTTTCAGAGGAATAGAGCATAGAAAATTCCTGTTTATGAATTGTACAGGATAAAGAATTAAAAAAAACTAACAATAGATTAAAACCAAACCAGCTTTAAACAACTTACTACATCTAACTTTAAAAGGTAATTCTCTTATTGGTTCTTTATTTTTCAGAAGATAACGGCTATTTTATGATGTCATAATGACAACTATGTAGCATAACTCTTTAAACTGAGAACCAGTCTACTTTTATCATTTTTTGCCATTTGTTACAGTGTTATAATGAAGTCTGTGTGTTTAAGTTTCAGTCCAGTCAGGGTGTGCATGGCCCCAATCTTAATTGCCAGTTTTTGTACTTAAGATCAAGTTTTCTCAGGGTACTTTGACTTTCTCACCCAATAAAAATTGGAGGCCATGATATAGCTGAAAAATTGCTGATAGTGATGTTGAACAACAAATAAACAAACAAAGTATTACAGGGGAGGGGGGGTGGGGTTGTGTTGCTTATTTGTTGTATGTTTTCAGTGTTTGTTTCTTGTTATGTTGTTTGTTTAACCTCATGCAGTGTTGACAGGCACATGATGAATGGTAGACTACCTACATTTACCACTCGGCCACTGGGGCCCCTCCTACCTACGGTCACCACTCAGCCACTGGGGCCCCTCCTACCTACGGTCACCACTCGGCCACTGAGGCTCCTCCTACCTACCTTCACCACTTGGCCACTGAGGCCCCTCCTTCCTACCTTCACCACTTGGCCACTGGGGCCCCTCGTACCTACCTTCACCACTCTGCCACTGAGGCCCCTCCTACCTACCTTCACCACTTGGCCACTGAGGCCCCTACTACCTACCTTCACCACTCGGCCACTGGGGCCGCTCCTACCTTCCTTCACCACTCGGCCACTGAGGCCCCTCCTACCTACCTTCAACACTCTGCCAATGAGGCCCTTCCTACCTACCTTCACCACTTGGCCACTGAGGCCCCTCCTACCTACCTTCACCACTCGGCCACTGAGGCCCCTCCTACCTACCTTCACCACTCGGCCACTGAGGCCCCTCCTACCTACCTTCACCACTCAGCCACTGAGGCCTCTTCTACCTACCTCCACTCGGCCACTGAGGACCCTCCTACCTACCTTTACCACTCAGCCACTGAGGCCCCTCCTACCTACCTTCACCACTCGGCCACTGAGGCCCCTCCTACTTACCTTCACCACTCAGCCACTGAGGCCCCATCTTCCTACCTTCACCACTCTGCCAATGAGGCCCTTCCTACCTACCTTCACCACTCGGCCACTGAGGCCCCTCCTACCTACCTTCACCACTCGGCCACTGAGGCCCCTCCTACCTACCTTCATCACTCAGCCACTGAGGCCCCTCCTATCTACCTTCACCACTCTGCCAATGAGGCCCTTCCTACCTACCTTCACCACTCAGCCACTGAGGCCCCTTCTTCCTACCTTCACCACTCTGCCAATGAGGCCCTTCCTACCTACCTTCACTACTCAGCCACTGAGGCCCCTCCTACCTACCTTCACCACTCGGCCACTGAGGCCCCTCCTACCTACCGGTACCTTCACCACTCGGCCACTGAGGACCCTCCTACCTACCTTCACCCCTTGGCCACTGAGGCCCCTCCTACCTACCTTCAATACTCGACCACCGAGGCCCCTTTTACCTACCTTTAACACTCGGCCACTCAGGCCCCTCCTACCTACCTTCACCACTCGGCCACTGAGGACCCTCCTACCTACCTTTACCACTCAGCCACTGAGGCCCCTCCTACTTATCTTCACCAGTCGGCCACTCAGGCCCCTCCTACCTACCTTCACCACTCAGCCACTGAGGCCCCTTTTACCTACCTCCACTTGTCCACTGAGGACCCTCCTACCTACCTTCACCACTCAGCCACTGAGACCCCTTCTACCTACCTTCACTACTCGGCCACTCAGGCCCCTCCTATCTACCTTCACCACTCAGCCACTGAGGCCCCTTCTACCTACCTCCACTTGGCCACTGAGGACCCTCCTACCTACCTTCACCACTCTGCCACTGAGGCCCCTCCTACCTACCTTCAACACTCTGCCAATGAGGCCCTTCCTACCTACCTTCACCACTTGGCCACTGAGGCCCCTCCTACCTACCTTCACCACTCGGCCACTGAGGCCCCTTCTACCTACCTCCACTTGGCCACTGAGGACCCTCCTACCTACCTTCACCACTCTGCCACTGAGGCCCCTCCTACCTACCTTCACCACTCGGCCAATGAGGCCCCTCCTACCTACCTTCACCACTCAGTGGGGAGGGGGGTGGGGTTGTGTTGCTTATTTGTTGTATGTTTTCAGTGTTTGTTTCTTGTTATGTTGTTTGTTTAACCTCATGCAGTGTTGACAGGCACATGATGAATGGTAGACTACCTACATTTACCACTCGGCCACTGGGCCCCTCCTACCTACCTTCACCACTTGGCCGCTGAGGCCCCTCCTACCTACCTTCACCACTCAGCCACTGAGGCCCCTTCTACCTACCTTTACCACTCGGCCACTGAGGCCCCTCCTACCTACCTTCACCACTCAGCCACTGAGGCCCCTCCTACCTACCTTCACCACTCAGCCACTGAGGCCCCTTCTACCTACCTTTACCACTCGGCCACTGAGGCCCCTCCTACCTACCTTCACTACTCAGCCACTGAGGCCCCTCCTACATAAATTCACCACTCGGCCACTGAGGCCCCTCCTACCTACCTTCACCACTCTGCCTCTGAGGCCCCTCTTACCTACCTTCACCACTCAGCCACTGAGGCCCCTTCTACCTGGCTCCACTCTGCCACTGAGGACCCTCCTACCTACCTTTACCACTCGGCCACTGAGGCCCCTCCTACCTGCCTTCAACACTCGACCACTGAGGCCCCTCCTACCTACCTTCACCACTATGCCACTGAGGCTGCTCCTTCCTACCTTCACCACTATGCCACTGAGGCCCCTCCTACCTGCCTTCACCACTCAACCACTGAGGCCCCTCCTACCTACCTTCACCACTCAGCCACTGAGGCCCCTCCTACCTACCTTCACCACTATGCCACTGAGGCTGCTCCTTCCTACCTTCACCACTATGCCACTGAGGCCCCTCCTACCTACCTTCACCACTCTGCCAATGAGGCCCCTCCTACCTACCTTCACCACTCTGCCACTGAGGCCCCTCCTACCTACCTTCACCACTCTGCCAATGAGGCCCCTCCTACCTACCTTCACCACTCGGCCAATGAGGCCACTCTCGTTGTGTTAGTAAGATTTCATAGCTTTGTACGTTGTTATCCTGATTTACATTATTATGATTATTGTGTGTTTTCTGATTTTTAGCAAGAAATCAACAACTGGTCCCAGGATCAATGTTTTCTTTTTCCAGTGGTGAATCGAAAAATGAACTGATATTTCATCAGATGCAGAGAATAGTAGAAGACGATTTACTGTAGGTCTTTGGACAATGGTTAGCTGTAAGGACATTGTTGTATGGGTTATCACAAAAATGTCCAGTATATTTTTAGAAGAGATCTGAATACAATGTTTAAAAAAAAATGGAGTGATGAAAATGTGTATACTTCTTATGTTGACACCTTCCATTCAATTTGAAGGATTACATGATTAAATAACTGAATTTGTGATATGCTGTGGATCAATCGTCCAATCATAACTCAGTCTAAATTATTGCTTATACCAGCAGACTAAATATAGTAAAACCTTGTATGAATGGAGATCCTTAATATAAATGGGATCCTCTCTAACATGGTTACACACAATTTTTTGTTATAATTACCCATATGCTTCATTTATGATCTGGGTCATATTAAGTATTTATAGTCAGAAAATTATTGAACAAAAACCATAATCCTTAGAACTGTATGTTATGGTGCCAGTACACCTGGGTCTGGACATCACCAAAGCTACCAAACCAATAAAAAGTCATTTGTCTATGGATTTTTTGTTTCAATATGTAAATTTTCTCAAATTAAAATCACAATACTTTAATAACATTTTATTCCCGAAGTGTTTACTTTGAACTGCCTGTTTTTCATAAAACAGAAAATCAGACTGCACATATTTAGACACTTGTAGACCATGTGAGGGATTACAGGTTCTGTAAGATTTAGTTGTTTTCTGTTGATCATGAAATGTGAAAATCAGTGACAATTGTCTATTCTAGATAGGGATGGTTGATTGGGGTCATTTTGTGTAAACTATTTTACGCCCGATGATGTTCAGAGCAGCCAAGCAAATGCCATATTGGTATGATCCTTAGAAGTATGTTCTAAAATAAAATCTTAGTCTTTGTAAATTTATTGTAGTTTATATGTTACAGTCATATCACTGATACAGTGTAGATTTTATATTATGTTACAGTTGTATCACAGATACAGTGTAGATTTTATGTTACAGTCATATCACTGATACAGTGTAGATTTTATGTTACAGTCATATCACAGATACAGTGTAGATTTTATGTTATAGTCGTATCACTGATTTATGTTACAGTCGTATCACTGATACAGTGTAGATTTTATATTATGTAATAGTCGTATCACTGATACAGTGTAGATTTTATGTTACAGTCGTATCACTGATACAGTGTAGATTTTATATTATGTTACAGTTGTATCACAGATACAGATTTTTATTTGTTTGTGAGTGGGCTTGTTGATATACTGATAAATCCATTAAAAATGTTGTTCAATCCTTAATTAAAGTTGAATCGCTGATACAGAGTAGTTTTTATTTTATGTTAAGAGTTATACCAGTATTACAGCGTTAATGTTATATTGTGTTAGTTATCTTTCAGTTGATCTACCATTATAACTCTAGTCATTGGTTATTTTAATCATGATTGTTATGTTGTATTGGATGGAATTTTATTGCTTCATGTTCTTATTTATTTCAGTTATTTTAAAATTTTGTTTTTTTTTAAATTAAAATGATAATTAAATAGTTTATTATTCACACTTATATCAAATTAAAGGATGTTAATCTTTTAAATGTTCTTGATAAGACCATTTAAGAATATCTCACTTAATTTCATAAATATAACAGATTGACTACAATTATTTCTCACTCCTCAAATCACCTGGAACCCTGCCTACACAGTTCCCTGACCTCAAGTCACCTGGAACCCTGCCTACACAGTTCCCTTACCTCAAATACCTGGAACCCTGCCTACACAGTTCCCTGACCTCAAGTCACATGGAACCCTGCCTACACAGTTCCCTGACCTCAAGTCACCTGGAACCCTGCCAACACAGTTCCCTTAACTGAAGTCACCTGGAGCCCTGCCTACACAGTTTCCTGACCTCAAGTCACCTGGAACCCTGCCTACACAGTTCCCTGACCTCAAATCACCTGGAACCCTGCCTACACAGTTCCCTGACCTCAAGTCACCTGGAACCCTGCCAAAACAGTTCCCTTACCTCAAATCACCTGGAACCCTGCCTACACAGTTCCTTTACCTCAAATGACCTGGAACCCTGCCTACACAGTTTCTTTACCTCAAATCACCTGGAACCCTGCCTACACAGTTCCCTTACCTCAAATCACCTGGAACCCTGCCTACACAGTTTCTTTACCTCAAATGACCTGGAACCCTGCCTACACAGTTTCTTTACCTCAAATCACCTGGAACCCTGCCTACACAGTTCCTTTACCTCAAATGACCTGGAACCCTGCCTACACAGTTTCTTTACCTCAAATCACCTGGAACCCTGCCTACACAGTTCCCTTACCTCAAATCACCTGGAACCCTGCCTACCCAGTTCCCTGACCTCAAGTCACCTGGAACCCTGCCTACACAGTTCCAAGTCACCTGGAACCCTGCCAACACAGTTCCCTTACCTCAAATCACCTGGAACCCTGCCTACACAGTTCCCTTACCTCAAGTCACCTGGAACCCTGCCTACACAAGTCCCTGACCTCAAGTCACCAGGAATCCTGCCTACACAGTTCCAAGTCACCTGGAACCCTGCCAACACAGTTCCCTTACCTCAAACCACCTGGAACCCTGCCAAAACAGTTCCCTTACATCAAATCACCTGGAACCCTGCCTACACAGTTCCTTTACCTCAAATGACCTGGAAGGGGCCTCGGTGGCCGAGTGGTCAAGGTAGTTCGTTTACTAATGATCACGTGGTCTGTCAACACTGAGATTGCGAGTTCGATTCTCACTGCAGGCAGGGTGTACTCGACTCCAATCTTAATTGACAAGGATTGCCAGTTTTCCTACCGCAGGTCGGGGGTTCTCTCCGGGTACTCCGGCTTCCTCCCCCAATAAAAACTGGATGCCATGAAATAGCTGAAAAATTGCTGAAAGTGGCGTTAAAACACCATTCAAACAAACAAACAAACAAATCAAATGACCTGGAACCCTGCCAACACAGTTCCTTTACCTCAAATCACCTGGAACCCTGCCCACACAGTTCCTTTACCTCAAATCACCTGGAACCCTGCCTACACAGTTCCCTTACCTCAAATCACCTGGAACCCTGCCTACCCAGTTCCATGACCTCAAGTCACCTGGAACCCTGCCAACACAGTTCCTTTACCACAAGTCACCTGGAACCCTGCCAACACAGTTCCCTTACCTCAAGTCACCTGGAACACTGCTTACATAGTTCCCTTACCTCAAATCACCTGGAACCCTGACTACACAGTTCCCTTACCTCAAATCACCTGGAACCCTGCCTACACAGCTCCCTTACCTCAAGTCACCTGGAACCCTGCTTACATAGTTCCCTTACCTCAAATCACCTGGAACCCTGCCTACACAGTTCCCTTACCTCAAGTCACCTGGAACCCTGCCTACACAGTTCCCTTACCTCAAATCACCTGGAACCCTGCCTACACAGTTCCCTTACCTCAAGTCACCTGGAACCCTGCTTACATAGTTCCCTTACCTCAAATCACCTGGAACCCTGACTACACAGTTCCCTTACCTCAAATCACCTGGAACCCTGCCTACACAGTTCCCTAACCTTAAATCACCTGGAACCCTGCCTACTCAGTTCCCTGACCTCAAGTCACCTGGAACCCTGCCTACACAGTTCCAAGTCACCTGGAACCCTGCCTACACAGTTCCAAGTCACCTGGAACCCTGCCAACACAGTTCCCTTACCTCAAATCACCTGGAACCCTGCCTACACAGTTCCCTGACCTCAAGTCACCTGGAACCCTGCCTACACAAGTCCCTGACCTCAAGTCACCTGGAATCCTGCCTACACAGTTCCAAGTCACCTGGAACCCTGCCAACACAGTTCCCTTACCTCAATCACCTAGAACCCTGCCAAAACAGTTCCCTTACCTCAAATCACCTGGAACCCTGCCTACACAGTTCCTTTACCTCAAATGACCTGGAACCCTGCCAACTCAGTTCCCTTACCTCAAATCACCTGGAACCCTGCCCACATAGTTCCCTTACCTCAAATCACCTGGAACCCTGCCTCTGACCTCGTCACCTGGAACCCTGCCTACACAGTTCCTTTACCTCAAATCACCTGGAACCCTGCCTACACAGTTCCCTTACCTCAAATCACCTGGAACCCTGCCTACCCAGTTCCCTGACCTCAAGTCACCTGGAACCCTGCCTACACAGTTCCAAGTCACCTGGAACCCTGCCAACACAGTTCCCTTACCTCAAATCACCTGGAACCCTGCCTACACAGTTCCCTGACCTCAAGTCAGCTGGAACCCTGCCTACACAAGTCCCTGACCTCAAGTCACCTGGAATCCTGCCTACACAGTTCCAAGTCACCTGGAACCCTGCCAACACAGTTCCCTTACCTCAAATCACCTGGAACCCTGCCAAAACAGTTCCCTTACCTCAAATCACCTGGAACCCTGCCTACACAGTTCCTTTACCTCAAATGACCTGGAACCCTGCCAACACAGTTCCCTTACCTCAAATCACCTGGAACCCTGCCCACATAGTTCCCTTACCTCAAATCACCTGGAACCCTGCCTCTGACCTCAAGTCACCTGGAACCCTGCCTACACAGTTCCCTTACCTCAAATAACCTGGAACTCTGCCTACACAGTTCCCTGACCTCAAGTCACCTGGAACCCTGCCAACACAGTTCCCTTTACCACAAGTCACCTGGAACCCTGCCAACACAGTTCCCTTACCTCAAGTCACCTGGAACACTGCTTACATAGTTCCCTTACCTCAAATCACCTGGAACCCTGACTACACAGTTCCCTTACCTCAAATCACCTGGAACCCTGCCTACACAGTTCCCTTACCTCAAGTCACCTGGAACCCTGCTTACATAGTTCCCTTACCTCAAATCACCTGGAACCCTGACTACACAGTTCCCTTACCTCAAATCACCTGGAACCCTGCCTACACAGTTCCCTTACCTCAAATCACCTGGAACCCTGCCTACACAGTTCCCTGACCTCAAGTCAGCTGGAACCCTGCCTACACAGTTCCCTGACCTCAAGTCAGCTGGAACCCTGCCAACACAGTTCCCTTACCTTAAGTCACCTGTAACCCTGCCTACACAGTTCCCTTACATCAAGTCACCTGTAACCCTGTCTACACAGTTCCCATACCTCAAGTCACCTGGAACCCTGCTTACATAGTTCCCTTACCTCAAATCTCCTGGAACCCTGACTACACAGTTCCCTTACCTCAAATCACCTGGAACCCTGCCTACACAGTTCCCTTACCTCAAGTCACCTGGAACCCTGACTACACAGTTCCCTTACCTCAAGTCACCTGGAACCCTGCCTACACAGTTCCCTTACCTCAAGTCACCTGGAACCCTGCCTACACAGTTCCCTTACCTCAGGTCACCTGGACCCTGACTATACTGCCAAGTTTGCTCACATGGATTTTTTTATCTATGTATAAATTGCACAGAAATCGTGAAGTTTTGCACTATTCTGAAATTTTGTAGAGATTACAAAGGTCTGGGTAGGCAAATAGGTTGAAACCTTGTTTTATATACAAAAAATTGTATTTGCTAGGCAAAAAATCAGGTGTTATATTTTGGTTTTGTAAATCTTAATTTTCTGGGTTGTTCAAATTGGGATGGTTTGAAACAAATAAACATGATTTAGCTTACCTTAAAAATGGAGAGAGAGCAATCACAAAAAAGAAATAAAAATGAAAAGGACATTGTTAACACCAAAGAAAGCAAAAGGAAATATATAGATCACAAATACTTAATATGGATCCTGAAAAAAATCTATTCAACCTAAAAAAATGCAGGTTAAAATTATTCAGGAATTTTAAAAGTTTTTGATAAAAAAATGGCATTGTTAAATTAATCACTTGAATTACAGATGTATATAATATGAAACTGGCATCATTTAATTAACCCTTTCCAGGTGAACAATGCCTGGAGACATCGCCGGTCACGTGCCAAACAATGCCTGGAGGCATCGCCGGTCACGTGCCAAACAATGCCTGGAGACATCGCCGGTCACGTGCCAAACAATGCCTGGAGACATCGCCGGTCACGTGCCAAACAATGCCTGGAGACATCGCCGGTCACGTGCCAAACAATGCCTGGAGACATCGCCGGTCACGTGCCAAACAATGCCTGGAGACATCGCCGGTCACGTGCCAAACAATGCCTGGAGACATCGCCGGTCACGTGCCAAACAATGCCTGGAGACATCGCCGGTCACGTGCCAAACAATGCCTGGAGACATCGCCGGTCACGTGCCAAACAATGCCTGGAGACATCGCCGGTCACGTGCCAAACAATGCCTGGAGACATCGCCGGTCACGTGCCAAACAATGCCTTGAGGCATGACTTGTCATTCTCCAGACTATGCCTGCAGGCATCGTTATAATGTATACACTATGTGACAACTTGAGGTTACAAATGTACTTCTTTGCAACAGAATTGTGATCTTTGTTACAACAGATATTACCCTTGTGTGCTCTAGTTTTGTTGCATGTTGTTTCATTCGGTTTCCAATGTGTTATCGTACCTTAATGTACAACTTTGTCACTTTCACACGCTTTTGCGCTGCCATTTTGTGACGTGTAAAATCGAGGACTAAAAACAAAGCATAAATTATAAAAAAATTAATGCTAGAGGTAATCATATCAATTTAAAAATACACTGTTGTTGACCCATTAATTTTTCAGAATGAAAAATAATCAATTTAAAAATACACTGTTGTTGACCCATTAACTTTTCACAATGAAAAATAATCAATTAAAAAATACACTGTTGTTGACCATTAATTTTTTGGATACATGTATCCTTTTTCATCCGTTTTTCTTCGTGAGTGTTTTCTTGCTTCAGTAATTTCTGATAGAGTAAAATATGAAAAAAAATCTTAGAGAATGCTTGGTAAGTTGTTACAAATGTCCTTTTCATGTTACTATAGTAAAACATGGCTGCCATAGAAAATCTACATTTTAAAAATTTTCATTAACTTTTTATATTTACATGTTTTAAGCAAAAGCATTAATATTTTTGTCTTTAATGAAGAACCTTACTGTAGAATGTACAGAAATCACCTGTGGATAATGGAAAGAATAAAACAGTCCTCAATCAAAAATAATCTATTTTGTCAGTTTCAACAGTACATTCATCCAACATACAAATGCACACATCATGTGAACAACAAACAAAACATACACAAAAAAATTTCTTAAATAGTCACATTTTAAATGGTAAGTAATAATAGCACATTCTCTATCTATCATAAGTATATTAAGATCCTACACACACTGGATTGATAGTTAAATGCTTTGTTTACCAATAAATGTGTTGATGATGTGTAATAAACTGGCAATGACAACCCTTCAGTTATTTTTATCTTCAGAATTTATAAGAATTCAGAGAACGAGGATGTGAAATCAAAAAAGTAAATTTATTATTATTCAAAATATGCTGTAAAGGTAGCAGTCAAAATAGGAACCAGTTAAAATAAGTACCAGTATATTAAATTACTAAATGTGAAATAGAATCCTACTTGGCATTTTCTAAACTATTGCTAGAAGGTTTTTTTATAAAATATTTTTTGATAAATTTGTGTTCTAATCCGGAAACAGTTTTTATCGGCTGACCTAGACATTTACCATCATGAAATGTAAGCATAAAATAAACTAAGAGTAGCAGAATCCTAAAATGTACATGTAATGGCAAATAGACTGTACAGTACTATTGGTTTTGTTTGATTGCAGCTGTTACAGAAATGGCGTCAGAAAGTAAAAACAAGGACATAATGATTTTGATAGTTTATAACAATAAGTATATCTTCTATAAATGCTATGATATATTGTTCAATCACATAAAATGAGCAATAAATAAAATGAATTGATGAAAATTTGATAAGTACATGTACAACAAAGTCAACAATATCAGAAAAAATATACAAATCCAAGATAAGGGATACAAAACTTGCATTCCGTCTTGATAAACAGCATTCCTAGTATAAAAATACAAAATGAAAAAAAAAAAAATAAATTGACAATACAGTTGAGCTTGATGGGAGAAGTTTTTGTTATTTTTCTGAATTAGATAAGTTTGATATAGTGACTCGATGGTCTTAAATGTTTATAACATTTACTTGTATAGATTTATGTAATTTGTCAACTTAGAGAAACAATCTTGCTATGTAAATCACACAGTAGTCATGATTTTATTTACACAGTATGACTTTACTGTATTTTTTTAATATTATTTAACCAAGTATTTTTCTGAAATCATACACAGAATCTAACTGGGAGACTATATTGCTCCACCAAACTTTTGAAATGCTTGTCAATAAAAGGTACAATAAATGTTTTTTTTTCAAGTCAGTCAAATAAGAATGGAGTCAAGCACAGCAGTAGTATGACTAACAAATTTCCACTCAGGACCATATATTGCAACATAGAATTCAGATAAATCCTTTATTTTCCTTAAATACCACCCAGGGAGGTAATCTAATATTTCGAAAGACAATTCGAAAATCTGGAACTGTGAAATAAAATAGACTAACTGCCCAGAGCTCTAGACCACTCTGGTTGGTTGGTTTAGTTTGACTAACATATTTATATCAATAAAAGTAAATTTAAACACAAATAATGTAAAAAAAAGAATTTCATTTGGTAACACAATGCAATAATAGATTTTTTTATGAAATAAGCATATATTCTGTACATGAAGTCAACAAATTCAAATATTCAAAATAGTAATAAAACATGAAGTATTTCAAATATTGAATCTCAAGCTTAAAGGGAAGAGCCAATAATAATTGGCTTATCAAAATATTTTAAAACATAGTGATTGGCCTACTAGTTATCATAAGACCTTGTTTCTCTAAAGGTGTCTACATAATTATGTAACAAAGTTGATCACTATCTATTAATAGATAAAAGATAATCAAAACAGACATAAAATAAATTTTCCTCTTGACAACACTATCTAAAACATGAATTATTTAAGAAAGGGCACATAGTAAGAAACGTGTCAACTTTGAAGAATCACATATTTTGCAATCTCTTGGTTTGTTTTTAAACACAACAAGCCATAGGTATTCACATAATGAGTTCTCCCGACTTGTCCTGCACAAAACATTCAGATTTTGGACGTTAAAAAATTATGTCCAAAAGTCCACCCCTGAAAGGCACTTTGATTTGGGTGGTAGGTTTAAATGCATGTTCTTAATTGATAAATTTAAGTGGATGATGGGGGTTAAGAATAAGTGCCTTCTGTGGGGGATGGGGGACATCTTATTTTCTGGAACAGCCCCTGTAAGCAAGTATAAAAATCGATCAAAGGCACAAATGGCCAAATTTCGTTAAACAGGAAGTAGGTGAGCAACAGACCTGAATCGAATCCTATGTTATGGGAGGCCATGCTGATGCTGCATACCAAATTTCAAGAGAATGTGATGAGTAGTTGCTGAGAAAACTGTTACAAACATTTTTTCCCAGCCCATATGCCGCCCGCCAGACATTCACGATACTATAACTTAGATTTTCACTCTGTGAAATCTGGCCAAAAATGAGATCATTGTATTATGATTATAGTTGACTACATTGATACTTGAAAGACCAACCCATATGCCTTGCAAAAATGGTCATTCAAGACAGCTGGTTATTTATTTTATACTTCTTATAATGACAGTTTGTCTAATATTGCAGTCTGTAGGTAATGCTACATTTAAATGCCCAATAAAGTGAGGATCAGTTGAAAGATGAAAACAAGCTATTATGATCTTTGGTATAATTAAAGTGGTGTTTGATGATGAAGCATCTTTCTTCAAGGCATCACAGAACAAATTCATTCGTGATAAGCATTTAATTGTCACCTAACTATCAAGATACATACAGAATAATGGACATGTGTATTATTTCAGTGTTACTTCTGTAGTTATGTAAATATAATTTATCTTTATCATCAATATATATAGATATTCTAGAACCTTATGCAGTGAATGAATGTAATAAACACAAGCACTGGACAATACAAATGTTTAAAAAAATCCATGATCATAGTTCAAATTCTCCATAAGTATATTTATATCCCTTTTCATACCACATGGTTCAAATATAAACCCATATCACACTGGATGTTAATAAAAAGTACATGTTTATGGGTCAATTCTCCTTTCATAATTGTATGTAAACATGGTTCAAATTCTCCTTAACCCACTTCACAATGAACAAAAAAAAACACAATGCATGTACCGGGCAGTAAAAAAAATGTCTGACGATGTCATTTATGTACATGTGTAACGTACCAATGTTTCACATACATACAGTATGTTTTACTACATATAAACTATATAACTTGCACAACTGGTAATTTTGACTTTATGTGGTAACTAGTGTTTTATATCACTATACACTACACAGAAAGTAGCACCAGACTGGTAACCAATGTAATATTCATATCACTTTACACTACATAGAAAATAATTCCAGAATGGTAATCATGTTATACAGACATTTATATCACTATACACTAAACAGAAAGTAGTATCAGGATACTAATATAAACAATGTATGGTAATTAACTTTATAAATCCACTCCATGATTTCTACACAACAGACTGTAAGAGACAGACAGCTATGGGCTTTCAAAGAAATCAATACTTGGTAGGGTAGGAACTCCACCTTATCATTTTTACCTAGGTTGGGAATATTTCAGTTGTTTTACTGATTTTCATGCAGTACAGAAAACAATTTAAGCTCTCTAGGAGGTGTCCAAAAATAAGAATGGAGTTCCAACCCCTAGAAATTGTTTCCAGAAATAGTTCTTACAAATTCTTCGGTATGACATTTCCATCATTCAACATTCTCTTTCCATTACTCAACTTTATCTTTCTTTTATGCAACTTCCTCCTTCCATTATTCAACATTCTCCTTCCATTTATACTACTTTCTACTTCCATTTTTTTAACATTGTCCTTTATTCAACCTTCTCCAGCACGGTAGGAAAGTGTATGACTTTCATATCACTGGCGTAATCACACACAATAACAGTACTCTCTATGACTTTGATCTGATGGACGAAGGCCATTCTCTCATTACTTTCTCCTAAACTGATTGTCTTTAAGATCTGCCCTTTATTTATATCTAAAAGATGTATGCAACCCTGAAACAAATATTCACAAAATGTACAAAAAATTTGAAGAATACATAATAAAATTTATAGTTTTAATGGTAACAAAACCAAAAAAAACAAACTTTGGGATGAATATCTTTAACAACTTTACATATTTTTTTCATTATCATGATGAAATCTGACAGTTATTTATCAGTGTTATTAAACAGTGATAAAAGTTTCACTCTGATCAGCAGAGTTTCTTTGCCCATGCATAACTAAATTTTCCATGAAATTGTATATTGTTTGTTTTTGTTGGTGTTTATGCCACTGTCTGCCATTTGTTTTTGTTGGTGTTTATGCCAGTCTGCCATTTGTTTTTGTTGGTGTTTATGCCACTGTCTGCCATTTGTTTTTGTTGGTGTTTATGCCAGTCTGCCATTTGTTTTTGTTGGTGTTTATGCCACTGTCTGCCATTTGTTTTTGTTGGTGTTTATACCACCGTCTGCCATTTGTTTTTGTTGGTGTTTATGCCAGTCTGCCATTTGTTTTTGTTGGTGTTTATGCCACTGTCTGCCATTTGTTTTTGTTGGTGTTTATGCCAGTCTGCCATGTGTTTTTGTTGGTGTTTATGCCACTGTCTGCCATTTGTTTTTGTTGGTGTTTATGCCAGTCTGCCATTTGTTTTTGTTGGTGTTTATGCCACTGTCTGCCATTTGTTTTTGTTGGTGTTTATACCACTGTCTGCCATTTGTTTTTGTTGGTGTTTATGCCAGTCTGCCATTTGTTTTTGTTGGTGTTTATGCCACTGTCTGCCATTTGTTTTTGTTGGTGTTTATGCCAGTCTGCCATGTGTTTTTGTTGGTGTTTATGCCACTGTCTGCCATTTGTTTTTGTTGGTGTTTATGCCACTGTCTGCCATTTGTTTTTGTTGGTGTTTATGCCACTGTCTGCCATTTGTTTTTGTTGGAGTTTATGCCACTGTCTGCCATTTGTTTTTGTTGGAGTTTATGCCACTGCCTGCCATTTGTTTTTGTTGGTGTTTATGCCACTGTCTGCCATTTGTTTTTGTTGGTGTTTATGCCACTGTCTGCCATTTGTTTTTGTTGGTGTTTATGCCACTGCCTGCCATTTGTTTTTGTTGGTGTTTATGCCACTGTCTGCCATTTGTTTTTGTTGGAGTTTATGCCACTGCCTGCCATTTGTTTTTGTTGGTGTTTATGCCACTGTCTGCCATTTGTTTTTGTTGGTGTTTATGCCACTGTCTGCCATTTGTTTTTGTTGGTGTTTATGCCACTGTCTGCCATTTGTTTTTGTTGGAGTTTATGCCACTGCCTGCCATTTGTTTTTGTTGGTGTTTATGCCACTGTCTGCCATTTGTTTTTGTTGGTGTTTATGCCACTGTCTGCCATTTGTTTTTGTTTGGTGTTTATGCCACTGTCTGTCATTTGTTTTTGTTGGTGTTTTTGCCACTGTCTGCCATTTGTTTTTGCTGGTGTTTATGCCACTGTCTGCCATTTGTTTTTTGTTGGTGTTTATGCCACTGTCTGCCATTTGTTTTTGTTGGTGTTTATGCCAGTCTGCCATTTGTTTTTGTTGGTGTTTATGCCACTGTCTGCCATTAGTTTTTGTTGGTGTTTATGCCACTGGCTGTCATTTGTTTTTGTTGGTGTTTATGCCACTGTCTGTCATTTGTTTTTGTTGGTGTTTATTGCCACTGTCTGCCATTTGTATTTGCTGGTGTTTATGCCACTGTCTGCCATTTGTTTTTTATTGGTGTTTATGCCACTGTCTGCCATTTGTTTTTGTTGGTGTTTATGCCACTGTCTGTCATTTGTTTTTGTTGGTGTTTATGCCACTGTCTGCCATTTGTTTTGTTGGTGTTTATGCCACTGTCTGTCATTTGTTTTTGTTGGTGTTTATGCCACTGTCTGCCATTTGTTTTTGTTGGTGTTTATGCCAGTCTGCCATTTGTTTTTGTTGGTGTTTATGCCACTGTCTGCCATTTGTTTTTGTTGGTGTTTATGCCACTGTCTGCCATTTGTTTTTGTCGGTGTTTATGCCACTGTCTGCCATTTGTTTTTGTTGGTGTTTATGCCACTGTCTGCCATTTGTTTTTGTTGGTGTTTATGCCAGTCTGCCATTTGTTTTTGTTGGTGTTTATGCCACTGTCTGCCATTTGTTTTTGTTGGTGTTTATGCCACTGTCTGCCATTTGTTTTTGTTAGTGTTTATGCCACTGTATGTCATTTGTTTTTGTTGGTGTTTATGCCAGTCTGCCATTTGTTTTTGTTGGTGTTTATGCCACTGTCTGTCATTTGTTTTTGTTGGTGTTTATGCCACTGTCTGCCATTTGTTTTTGTTGGTGTTTATGCCACTGTCTGCCATTTGTTTTTGTTGGTGTTTATGCCACTGTCTGCCATTTGTTTTTGTTGGTGTTTATACCACTGTCTGCCATTTGTTTTTGCTGGTGTTTATGCCACTGTCTGCCATTTGTTTTTGTTGGTGTTTATACCACTGTCATTAATTTGTTTTTGTTGGTGTTTATGCCACTGTCTGTCATTTGTTTTTGTTGGTGTTTATGCCACTGTCTGCCATTTGTTTTTGTTGGTGTTTATGCCACTGTCTGCCATTTGTTTTTGTTGGTGTTTATGCCACTGTCTGCCATTTGTTTTTGTTGGTGTTTATGCCACTGTCTGCCATTTGTTTTTGTTGGTGTTTATGCCACTGTCTGTCATTTGTTTTTGTTGGTGTTTATGCCACTGTCTGTCATTTGTTTTTGTTGGTGTTTATTGCCACTGTCTGCCATTTGTATTTGCTGGTGTTTATGCCACTGTCTGCCATTTGTTTTTTATTGGTGTTTATGCCACTGTCTGCCATTTGTTTTTGTTGGTGTTTATGCCACTGTCTGTCATTTGTTTTTGTTGGTGTTTATGCCACTGTCTGTCATTTGTTTTTGTTGGTGTTTATGCCACTGTCTGCCATTTGTTTTTGTTGGTGTTTATGCCACTGTCTGTCATTTGTTTTTGTTGGTGTTTATGCCACTGTCTGTCATTTGTTTTTGTTGGTGTTTATGCCACTGTCTGTCATTTGTTTTTGTTGGTGTTTATGCCACTGTCTGCCATTTGTTTTTGTTGGTGTCAATGCCAGTCTGACATTTGTTTTTGTTGGTGTATATGCCACTGTCTGCCATTTGTTTTTGTTGGTGTTTATGCCACTGTCTGCCATTTGTTTTTGTTGGTGTTTATGCCACTGTCTGCCATTTGTTTTTGTTGGTGTTTATGCCACTGTCTGCCATTTGTTTTTGTTGGTGTTTATGCCAGTCTGCCATTTGTTTTTGTTGGTGTTTATGCCACTGTCTGCCATTTGTTTTTGTTGGTGTTTATGCCAGTCTGCCATTTGTTTTTGTTGGTGTTTATGCTACTGTCTGTCATTTGTTTTTGTTGGTGTTTATGCCACTGTCTGC
This sequence comes from Limnoperna fortunei, assembly GCA_944474755.1. Classification (NCBI taxonomy): domain Eukaryota; kingdom Metazoa; phylum Mollusca; class Bivalvia; order Mytilida; family Modiolidae; genus Limnoperna; species Limnoperna fortunei. Next base: position 18,647,995 of record OX104119.1, on the reverse strand, counting down.
CATTTGTTTTTGTTGGTGTTTATGCCACTGTCTGCCATTTGTTTTTGTTGGTGTTTATGCCACTGTCTGCCATTTGTTTTTGTTGGTGTTTATACCACTGTCTGCCATTTGTTTTTGCTGGTGTTTATGCCACTGTCTGCCATTTGTTTTTGTTGGTGTTTATACCACTGTCTGTCATTTGTTTTTGTTGGTGTTTATGCCACTGTCTGTCATTTGTTTTTGTTGGTGTTTATGCCACTGTCTGCCATTTGTTTTTGTTGGTGTTTATGCCACTGTCTGTCATTTGTTTTTGTTGGTGTTTATGCCACTGTCTGCCATTTGTTTTTGTTGGTGTTTATGCCACTGTCTGCCATTTGTTTTTGTTGGTGTTTATGCCAGTCTGCCATTTGTTTTTGTTGGTGTTTATGCCACTGTCTGCCATTTGTTTTTGTTGGTGTTTATGCCACTGTCTGCCATTTGTTTTTGTTGGTGTTTATGCCACTGTCTGCCATTTGTTTTTGTTGGTGTTTATGCCACTGTCTGCCATTTGTTTGTGTTGGTGTTTATGCCACTGTCTGCCATTTGTTTTTGTTGGTGTTTATGCCACTGTCTGCCATTTGTTTTTGTTTGGTGTTTATGCCACTGTCTGTCATTTGTTTTTGTTGGTGTTTTTGCCACTGTCTGCCATTTGTTTTTGCTGGTGTTTATGCCACTGTCTGCCATTTGTTTTTTGTTGGTGTTTATGCCACTGTCTGCCATTTGTTTTTGTTGGTGTTTATGCCAGTCTGCCATTTGTTTTTGTTGGTGTTTATGCCACTGTCTGCCATTTGTTTTTGTTGGTGTTTATGCCACTGTCTGTCATTTGTATTTGTTGGTGTTTATGCCACTTCTGTCATTTGTTTTTGTTGGTGTTTATTGCCACTGTCTGCCATTTGTATTTGCTGGTGTTTATGCCACTGTCTGCCATTTGTTTTTTATTGGTGTTTATGCCACTGTCTGCCATTTGTTTTTGCTGGTGTTTATGCCACTGTCTGCCATTTGTTTTTGTTGGTGTTTATGCCACTGTCTGCCATTTGTTTTTGTTGGTGTTTATGCCAGTCTGCCATTTGTTTTTGTTGGTGTTTATGCCACTGTCTGTCATTTGTTTTTGTTGGTGTTTATGCCACTGTCTGCCATTTGTTTTTGTTGGTGTTTATGCCACTGTCTGTCATTTGTTTTTGTTGGTGTTTATGCCACTGTCTGTCATTTGTTTTTGTTGGTGTTTATGCCACTGTCTGTCATTTGTTTTTGTTGGTGTTTATGCCACTGTCTGCCATTTGTTTTTGTTGGTGTTTATGCCACTGTCTGCCATTTGTTTTTGTTGGTGTTTATGCCACTGTCTGCCATTTGTTTTTGTTGGTGTTTATGCCACTGTCTGCCATTTGTTTTTGTTGGTGTTTATGCCACTGTCTGCCATTTGTTTTTGTTGGTGTTTATGCCACTGTCTGCCATTTGTTTTTGTTGGTGTTTATGCCACTGTCTGTCATTTGTTTTTGTTGGTGTTTATGCCACTGTCTGTCATTTGTTTTTTGTTGGTGTTTATGCCACTGTCTGCCATTTGTTTTTGTTGGTGTTTATGCCACTGTCTGCCATTTGTTTTTGTTGGTGTTTATGCCACTGTCTGCCATTTGTTTTTGTTGGTGTTTATGCCACTGTCTGCCATATGTTTTTTGTTGGTGTTTATGCCACTGTCTGCCATTTGTTTTTGTTGGTGTTTATGCCACTGTCTGTCATTTGTTTTTGTTGGTGTTTATGCCACTGTCTGCCATATGTTTTTTGTTGGTGTTTATGCCACTGTCTGCCATTTGTTTTTGTTGGTGTTTATGCCACTGTCTGCCATTTGTTTTTGTTGGTGTTTATGCCACTGTCTGTCATTTGTTTTTTTTATTTTTAATTTAGCAAAGGAAGCAAATGTACCCCGCAATCCAACATAAAATGTATTCATACAAAGAATGGTCAAAAAAATTATTAAAAAGCCGAATTAGCAATGTGCTTAGTTTTGGACAATGGCAACTTTTTTGACTGGTACTAAGTACAAACCTGTCCTCCGGTAACCAGTAAATCTTTTGACAGCAATGATAAACAATTATTACCACATGGATCCTACAAAACAGATGTTCAATATTAGTTCTATGTAAATGAAAAATAAAAGGTAAAAGTAAATTTAAAATGCACAATAATAGCCAATAACCATTTTCATCATTTTTTAAATCAATTCCCCCCCCCCCCCCCCTTAGATGTTTTTCTCAGAGGAGTCAATAAGTGACATTATGTAACAGAAGTGCACTCTAATGCCCATATTTGAGGAATGCTTATAATTATATGACACCATTTTTAGAAATTTTGCAGCTGTATTGCAACATCAAGCTTTTATTGGGGGGAGTAAGCCACCATACTCAGTTAAAATCCCAACCTCCAGCTGGTTTTCCATGTACATTAGTTTGTAGTTGAGCACACTTTGCCATAAGTCTGGCTCAAACTATCAACCTCAGTGTTGCTATGACAGTCATAAAGGATGTCTTATGACCTAAACCACTTTGCCACCAAGTTCTTCATTCAAGGAATGCCCATGTACAAACCAACAAGAATTAAAGAACCTTAGTGAGCACGCTCACATACCTAGGTTCCATTTAATTGTGATCAGTAGTTTCTGAGTAAAAGGGCACATGAGTTGTTTCATACATATATTGCATAAAACAAAATTTCTGTGTTTAAAAGGGGCATAACTCATACAAAAAATATTTGATTATAATTTCCTGTCGATAAGCAAAACTATATATGGTGTCCTTCATTTGTATCAAGATTCATAAAATTCTTATCAGTAGTTACAGGGGAGTTGTGCTTACAAGCATAGGACTGATGGAAATACTAATGGACAGATTGATGGACCCTTCAGAAATATACCCTCTGCAACTTCGTTGTGTGGGGTTTAATAACTGTCAACGTTATATGTAGGTTACAATATGAACTCAATTACAGATACAAAATAAATACCAGATCTAAGGAATGTAAAACAGATCCTCGTTTTCTGTCCCAGATACACAATTTATCATCTAAGCCAGAACTTATGACATATTTATCTGTGCTGTTTATCGCAACCACAGCGCCATCATGACCTTTGACCTTGTGTAGGCAGGTACCGGCCTGAAGGTCCCAGAGTCTGACTGTTCCCTCAGCATCACCACTTGCAGCATAAAATGGTGGGATCTGAAAAAAAACATGTTCATTAAAAATCGATCAACTGACGATAATTTCCATAATAAATTTACCATTTATTGTTGCAAATTCCAAATAAACTAAGTCAGAAACCATCAGCGCATGTGTTTGCTGGGCTGGTGTGCATTTAAGGAAACTTTTAGAGGGGTGTTTCTTGATTCAAAACTTCTCTAGGTTGACTGTTTTATTTCAGAAAACATTGATCATACTTGTATAATGCTGTGGACCTAACTAACTGGACCACTTACAAAGACCCCAAAATGTACATGTACAAGTTAATGAAGTATGTTCAATGTATTTACCTTGTCTAAATATAGAACTGTAACTTTGGCTGAATGACCATGTAATGTATATAAACAGAATGCATCGTCTATCTGGAACACCTGGAAATAAGTAAATAAAATGCATCATCTATATGGAACACCTGGAAATATATAAATAAAATGCATCATCTATATGGAACCTATAAAATAATTTAAACAGAATACATTATCTACCATTTATTGACCAATATGTCAAATTAGAACTAAAGAATGACCTATAACAATCATTTCATTACTGGTCATTTATACAGGGGTGAGGGTGCATGATTAAATTACTGTTTCCAAATGGGGGCACAGATGTCTGCTGCTCCAAAGACTGCAATTCACAAATGCATTGTCGAGGGTCAATACTGCTTTACTCAATGCCACTATTCTTAGACATATTATAAATATTAATATCAAAATACCCATTTAATAATTCCATATTGTAAACATCAACAAACAAGATGCATGATTATGTGTTGGACATGGATGATAATAACACAAGACCTATTTCTGTATGTGGACCACCTAGTGCTTCAGAAAATTAACTATTTAAAAAAAAAGGACCTAACAGGAATGTTAAAGGATATTATTATGTCCTTTTATCACATATTTTTAGAGGAAATACAGAAAATCTGTCCATGTAAACTAGGCTTATAGAGAAATCATCCCATAATGTTTTCTTTATTAATTGACAAGGCCAATACAGGAATAAGGCCATACACAAATATCATTTAAATAGTTTGGCAAATAGATCAAATGGACAGCTAGAAGTTTGTGTTTATTAGCCCTTGGGGCAAATATCGATATCAGTCTGAAAAACAGGGCTAATATCAATATAAGCCATAAGAATAGTGCCTATATTGATATTAGCTCTGGAGACATATACTCAAATATGTAATAAATAAATTATTACATGGTCATTTCCATATTGGCCCTGGTATCAGCCCCCAAGCATACGAGCCCTAAGGACTGAGATGGGAGCCTTGAGGGTGATACCAGGGCCAATATAGCAATGACCATGTCATAATACATAACATTGTTAGCTATATTTATTTGACTTATGTGGGATTTTAAAACAGGATGACTGCAGAAACTTCCATTTTGTTTGATTTTATATTATCAAGATGCTTGGAATTATATGCATTTATTTTGATCAGTTTAAATTATTGAGGATAAAGTATCAATGAAAGACCAGAAAAAATACATTACAATAGAAAAATCAACAGCAGCAAAATTGTTCCATAAAATAAATTATTTCTTTTAATATAAAGTTACTAGAATTATAAATGAAGTACATGTGAAACTAGTTTAAAATTACAACACTTAAATAGTATGTATTTAATTGTAAAATGCACTTTAACAAGTATGTAAACATATTTAAATTTTAAAAAGAGAAAATAACCGCCAAAATACTAATTTTTATTATGTTTAAATCATTGCAATACTCGTTTAAAACAGGCAGCACCGTATTTGCAATTTCCGCCACACAGTTCATATCTGCTCCGGAATTTTTCTAAACTTCTTTTGCTTTGAACTGGTTTCAGGTCATATTTTGCGCAGTTTGTACAATGTAAAAGTCAGACGGAATCAACTTACACTGTTTTGTTATAGAACGTAAACAGGATGCTGTTACAAAATTAAGAAGATTTCTGATTGAAATGGGAACAAAATTGAATGAAGAGTCGCCTTTACAATGGAAGTCATATAGACAGCGCCTGTTCTTATGGTTTTCTGTTGGGAATTTTGTCATAATTTGGGAAGAATTTAGACAAAATTTGGGAAATTCGCTCCGGTGAAACAGCCGAAATTCGGAGGCAAATTCAAGCTAACAAAATCACTGTTATCTAAGGGGGTTATGACAACAGATGACCCACAACTCATGGGGCACAGTTGAATGTCCCTCTTTACCCCAGCAGACAATTACAAAATAACCCTTAATGCAGATCTTTCAAATTCATGAGCACATAACCAGAGGCTCCAGGAGTCTTACCTTGAGTGTATGATCCTGACTGGCTGAGACAATTTTCCTACATGTACCTGCATACTGAAGTGATACTATTGGCTGCTGATGAGCTTTAACGCTCTTTGTTAAATTCATGTGAATAATCTCATCTCTTCTCCGTAAACTTTCTACTTTCACTTTAGCTTGACTGTACTGCCTGCTATGACCTATAAATAGAGTACTGTGAAATACTTTTTATTCGTGGGGTATCAATTTTCGTGGTTTTCGTGGAGGCCTCGGACCACGAAATTAAAAATCCAACGAAGAATAAAACTTCATTAACAGAAGGGAACTTGGGAACAACGATCTGAAAATGTGCGAGATCGGACATTTATTTGTAAATGTAATATACAATTTTGTGGTTCGATCCATTACTAATGTTCAGCTCAAAATCCATCTTAATGATTATGCTACAGGTTTAATGTTCGAATTGTGTTTCATTAAATGTAGGTATTATTTAATTGTAAAGCGTACGAAGAAACATCGACTTCCGGTCAAGGTGGGATATATGAGGTGTTCATTTTCGATGTTCAAAAGTAACAAATTATTATCGGAATTATGAGTTTGGTTGCTCCTTTGAACATAAGTTAAAATAACAAATAAAATATTTAAAAGATAAGCTATATTTTATCTTTATTGGTGCATATCAATGACACGCTATATCAAATGGATGTTGTGATAATACCAATCGTGTCACAAATGACATTTAAGTACACCTTGGTACTTATTGCTACTCAACAAATGAAGTGACAAATGCCCTTCGGCTAGGAATGCTCCTATAGATAACAATTAGATAATTAAATAGACTCAAAGTAGTTTTTATTGCAATTAATCAATTAATTAATACCCTACCGTGTTTATAATTAGCAATTGATTTCCGTGTTATTAATGTTACATTTTTTACCACGCGCGTAAACAACAACATGTAATGGAACTGTTTTGTCTTCTTTATATGTTGATGTTTATAATCAACAGTGAAAATGATTCTGCTGTAATCATTTATTTTGATCGCTACCTCACTTTTTGCATTTTCGGAAACCGTCAGTCCACGAATTTAAGTACCCACGAACATGTAAAATTTCACGAAACCACGAAAATTGATACCCACGAATTTAAGTACTTTCACAGTAATACTAGTGTTTTTACATCAAGCACAAATGAATAGTAATATTAATCTACCTCTTAACTTATTTATTTATTCATGAAATGCACATGGATTAATAACATAAAATAAATACAACTTAATACCTATTCAGGCATGACATATTTCACATGTTAAGAAAAAATGGGTTTAACCTTCAAGTTAAACATATTTTTTGTATTTAATCCTCTTCACTTACAACTGTCAAATTAATGTCTTTTTTGTATTTAATCCTCTTCACTTACAACTGTCAAATTAATGTCTTTAGTTTGATCCAAGCATTCAAAAAGGATACAAAACATTTTGCTTGGAACAAGTATTCAAGTCATAATACTGTATGACTTCAAATATTTTCATTATCACTGATCTTTTGAAATATTATCAATAATTGATATATTTTATTTTTGCTTTCATTTGTTTTTGCTTGTTGGAATGAGGTTTAAGGCTAAATGCAATTTTTAGTAAATTCTAAGCTATTTTTTTATTGTGGTAGGAAGTGGAGTACCTGGAGTCTAGCACAGTAGGGTCATAACCCACAACTGGTTGACAAGCATATGATTGATGGTAGATGACTAACACCTGCCACATAGGAACCTTTCCCACTTGATATTGTCAATATTACTGTTGTAATACTGCAGAATATCAAGTATTGTCATAGGAAACATGATGTCACACTTTTTGACTCTTTGTTGATTTGTTTGTTTGACATGTTATTTAACACCACTTTTAGCACATTTTTAGTAACATCTTGTTTCTAGTTTTTATTATCGGAGGGAACCAGAGTACCTGAAAAAAACCTCCAACCTTAGTCAGAAAACTGACAAACCTTATTAAATAAAATTGGGGTTTAGTGCACCATGCCTTTAGTGAAACTCAAACCTGCAACCTCAGTTCTGACAGACCACTGAGTCAATAGTAGACAAACTACCTTAACCACTTGGCTACCAAAAACCATACTTCTGTTTATAACGAGTGTGTACACAGAAAAATGTCTCACCCACACTCGGTTTATTCTAGTTCTGCCCACTTTTTAAATTTTATATTCTTGTTCTGCCCACTAGTCTTGTGTAAACCAAATTGGTGTGATTGTTGTTTTAGTGTCTATAGTTTGTTTCATAAAGCATAATTAGTAAATAAATCAGGTAAATATGATAACTGCTCAGCATCAAAGGAAAACTTACTAACTTCTGAACAGTGTCAAAGCTGTAAAGCAGTCTTAAAAGCAGGAAAACTCTAAGGTCAAATCAGTTATATTTGAGACACCATGGCACATGCACAAGTCCAAGTACAATTTGTACGTACCAAGTTTGGATCACAGAACAAAGCATACCGAGGCTACATCTAGAGTGTCAAAAACAACTGTGGAGAGAGAACCTACTGGAGATGAACAATTAAAGACTGTCCAGCTACCCTCTCAACAAGGAACAACATACCTGTAGGATTCAGATGACACCAGAAATACTACACATACTTTATATACGAGGAAGAGACTTCCAAACTTAGAGACTCCAACTAGACCGACCAAACCAGACAGACCATCAAGGCACTATCCAACTTCTACAAATGCAAAACCCAACTCTACAACGCCCAACGTACTGTGACACCTTGACTACCCACATCTACTGCTGACATCAACCTCGAAAGAGAATATACCCAAACTACTACTGGTGATGGGTTTCTACTGTTTGATGACAATGAGAACCCAAACTCACGGATCATCACCTTTGCAACTTCATAGAACTAACATCGACCTAGCCAAGGCGGATACACGCCATGATATCAGGTAACATGTTTCCTTTTGTATATGCTCTACTTCCAGGTAAAAGCCAAGACGTGTACACAAGACTACTGACCAAACTCAAAGACACCATGCAACAGCTTCAACTCAACTTCCGACCAAACATCATCTTCATGGACTTCGAGACATTGGCACACAACCCAGCATGCACAGTATTCCTCGGGGTCACCATCAAGGTCTGCATCTTCCACTCCACACAGGCCATCTGGAGGAAAACCCAACACTCTGGACTCCAACTCCCTTACCAGAACAACGACAACATAAGACAACTGGTTTGACGTGCAGCAGTCCTCCCACTTGTACCAACACCCAGAGAGATGGAGAAAGGGACTAGCAGTGCATTACACAATTCAAACACAAAATAACGCATCAAATTTTAATTTTGATGCACAGTCTCATGACCTATAAATTGATGTACTTTTTGCCAAAATTTGAAAATACAACTGATGATCGGGGTTTATTTTCTTCAATATAAACCTGTAAAACGAAAATTTTCAGTGTTGTAGGTGAAAAGGTTGACATGATTACTGAAGAGATATGACAACTTTAAAATAATATTTTGGATGCTATGTATTATATTACAAGGAGATGACACAAGTGAATACAACCTTTTTGTTCTGGTCTTCCAATGACACTATATCCCTAATTATTTAAAGTGTTTAAAACAAAAGCACACACTCTACTCTACTCTCTATTCTAACACCACTTCTCCCTTTAAGACTAATAAAGAAATTGTCCTATAATTCTAATTTCAGCCTTGGAACTGTATAATGTATAGCATAGGGTTTTCATAACGTATAAAAATGCTTAAGTGCCCAATAACTTGTTGTTCCATTAAAACATGACATGTCACTGATGTAAGGTACTTCCATTGGAAGGTCTCTGAAACATCTTTACCTAGCATAACAACGGCAACAAAACCAGTGAAATGGCTACTATAAACGGTTCAAACTGCCTTCTCAGCTTACCATGTATGTATATAGAACAGCCATAGATTTCTCATACTAACCTTTGACAAAGTTATTAGATGGTGTTGATGTGAAGGCAGGATTATTAAAGGTCTCCAAATCTATAAAATCCAAGGTACCATTCAACCTGGCAGCAACAACTCTGTAAATATCAACATGTTACATATTTTATTTTAATCCAGACTTAACTGCCTTGCCCTTAAGTTTTAGATTGAACTTTTTGCAGCTACCTCAGTAAAAAGTCTTAATTGGTAAAGAAAGTTTTAATTTTGGGAAAATGGTCAGAATGATTAAATTGTTTGTTTGATGTTGTAATGCCACTTTCAGCAATTTTTCAGCTATACCAGTATCATGGTGTCCAGTTTTTCTTGGGGAAGGAATCTGGAGTACCTGGAGAAAACACAGACGTTCATTAGGAAAACTGGCAATTTTTGTCAAATACCTGCCCACAGTGAGACTCAGACCCGCAATCTTAATGTTGACAGACAATGTGACCAATAGTAGATGAACTACCTTAACCACTCAGATGTCCATACATTTAACATATTGGTTGTTTTTTTACATCTGTGACATTACAATTTTTGCAAGATTCACAGGCACTATTTGTTGTCTAATCTACTAGAAATGAACAATCTAGCTATAGGAATACACAGGGTTTCCTGATTCAGATTTTCATTTCAATTTCAAGGTCTGTTTAATCATAGTCAAGGTCCTTTTGAATATGGAATTTTGTCAGTTTCAATAACAAAATGAAATATTATTTTGAAATACTGTTACTTAAAGCACATGAGGGATTTCAAAGGTCCTAATAAATGTTTCCTGATACAAAGCTTAGTTGCAAATTATCTTGCCACTTGAAAATAACACTGTTACTGTAAAATTTTGTACTAGAAATAGGTAAGGTCAATATACAATCCAGATCTCTTTTCAATATACAAAATTTCTCAATTTTTCCCAGATTTTCCTGATTTTTGCTAAATTCCCTGTTAGGAAAAGCAAAAATCCTGGTCTTTTCTGCTTTTTAAGGTATTGTGAGAACCCTAACTTTGGTTGACTGTTTGATATTTGTTGTCATAATACTAGAACATGTAAAATAAGATTGCAGATTGATTAAAGTCCGCCTTTTGGCAGTAATCAATGGCTGGTATGATGTAGTAACTAGGCCAGTAAACCACCATGGCTTGGCTGCTATGTCTTATGAAAAAAGAAATACTCTTTTCTATCTCTTGTGAATATGGTTAATAATGATTATCATTGATAAAATCTATTTATAAATGAAACAAATTTGGCAATACCTGTTTCCTACGAGACAAACAGAAGTGGCACCTATCTTACTGTCACCATACATATTCTTCAGAGTACCAGTGGCGCCATCCCACAACTGAAAACAAGCCAATTTGAAGGAATATAAATTTCATTCATTAACATTATGAAGAAAGTCAGTATCTCTATTTCCACATTTTGTTTGTCTCATTATTTCTTTGCCTTAACACAGTCGAACCTCAATAAGTCGAAGTTTGTGGGGCCGTAAAAATATATCGAGTTATCCGAAGTTCGAATCAACCGAGTTAAGGGTGTGACAACATTTTTATTATGTGATTTTAAACAAATCTAAGGGTATTTATTTCATGTATACTGGTTTCGAACTTGGGCATAGTTTGTATTTGTAGAGTGCGATATATGAAGCATTTTTTTATATATCCATTAAAACAAATAGAAAATAATTAATAAATAGTGTAATCAAATTTATAAACTTTATAACCAAATCATGGAAAAACATTTCAAGAAAACACTTATCAACTTACAGTTGGAAAGAACTAATTAAACAATACAGATTGTTTTTTATGTAATTGACAATAACACACAAGTAAACAAAAATAACAGAATGTCTTTAAAGAAACAAATCTCGACCGCATATATCATTGATCAGATCAAAATAAATTTTCAATAGTTATAATTTTTAATTACACAAGATAAAATAATTCGGACATCAATGAGAGGATCATAAATTAACCTTAGTAATGCATGTACTGTGCTTGGGTTTTCAATTCGTTTTATTAAATTGTCAATTTAAATTGTAATAGCCAATCAATAATCATATTTACTGCATGACAGGTGTTTAAAATAAAAAGACGCGAATTAAGTAACAATGCAAATGAAATTGTTAGTTTTGACATATGATATCGAGAGCAAAATTAACTTCGAGACAATGAGGGTTAAAGTAAACTAATTAATATTGTCCAGACTACAAAAATTCATCGAGTTAAGAAATATATCGGAAAAACTGAGATCGACACATCCGAGGGAGATTCACTGTGATATGGGAAAAATGCCGGGACTTGAAAATTATATCAACATAAGAGAGGTATCGATTCAACCAAGTTCTAGACAACAAGGTTCTACTGTAGTATTGTGTCATGATTCAAGCTTTTCTATGTCTGACGAATAAAGAAAAAGTTATCTTTTTATATATTGTCTGTTGCTGTATTAATCAGTTTTTATCTGAAGATGAGAAATTTTTTCAGTTGCAGGTTTAGGTGAAATAAAATAACAAAAGCATGACAAATGTACATAAATTCTGTGTGTTAACAGGTTTGGTATACACTTATGTATAAAGGAAACTAATACTGTTTATATTCATCTGAGAATACAGTGTTTTCAAGAGAGGTAGTTAGATGTATCCTATCATGTGATTTATGGTATCACATGATTTTATTTAGGGCACTTTTCTCAATGAAATGTTTTTTAACATGATGTGAATGTCATATAATGTCAAAAAAATCAACCCCCTTCCATAAATTTATGTTAAGTGTGGGCTTTGCACCCTGGTAAAATACAGAACAGGTTTCATTTTGGATTGTCTTTCTAAAGTCGTCCCATTTTTTTCAAATGTTGCTGCTTTCAACTAAAAGTGCCCTAAATGTTTATGAAAACAATTTCCACCCGAAAATTTTTACAATTTAAAATGTCAAAGAGAAGCTCATTTGCACACATGCTTAAGGTAAACATTTTGCTTGAAATTGATAATAAACAACTAAGTTATCTCCCATGGACAACAAGTAGAAAATAATAAAACCTCCTCATGATCTCTCATACTGCTGTGATTTTGTAACCTATAGGTGGCAACACTGTCACCAGTATTGGATAATCAATTTCAGCTTACTGTCTGCAGCTAATACCTTAACTGAAGTATCCCATTTGTCCTGACACTTAAAATAATTTTAAGGCCACTGTTTGATCCATAATGTAAATGTCAATCATTTCTAATTATCACTACAGTTAATCAATAAGCATGATGGCAGAATTACATCTGGATCAACATTGGATGTTTTTTATCAATGGAGTTTAATGCCACTTTCAGCATGTTTTCTGTTATATCATGGCATGCAGTATTTATTGGAAGAAGCAGAAGTAAAACCTCTGACCTTCAGCAGGACTAACCTTGACCTTTTAGCAGGAAAACTTGCAATCCGAGTCAATTATGTTTGTTTGTTTGATGGTGTTTAACGCCACTTTCAGCAATTTTTCAGCTATATCATGGCGTCCAGTTTTTATTGGGGGAGGAAGCCGGAGTACCCGGAGAAAACCCCCGACCTGCGGTAGGAAAACTGGCAATCCTTGTCAATAAAGATTGAAGTCGAGTACACCCTGCCTGCAGTGAGTATTGAACCTGAATCTCAGTGTTGACAGACCACGTGATCAATAGTAGACGAACTACCTTGACCACTCGGCCACCGAGGCCCCCCGAGTCAATTAAGGTTGGAGTCTAGCACAGCCTGCCTGATGTCAAGCTCAACATGCAAAATCAGTGTTGGCACAATTACATCTTCATTAGCCCATATATATAAAAGATTCTGTACTTACTTCAATTCTACCATTACCACACCCTGCAACTATTAGCCCCTCTGTGAATGACAGACACCATATGGGCGGAGCTTGATTGTCCTGAAAACCTGTGTCAAACAGTGAAGCATCGTGGTGTCTAATAGCTGGTAAGTCTCCTATGAATAGAAGTAATAATCATGGAGTTAAATATACATGAATTTTAGTTTTGTATTGTTTTGAGATAAAATGACTGTAGTCTTTAAGATTTCAGAAATATCTGTGAACATACAAATAAGGAAGAAACTTGGCTGTTCATTACTGTGGACTGTTGTCTCATAAAGTACAGTCAGACTTCAGTGCCTTACATTCAGATTGCCAAACACCATCAATTTCTTCTGTATTGGTAGTTACATAACTTTTTATTATATGTCTGTACTACCTTGGTTTATGTAACACCAATTTCTCAAAAACTGAAACTTATAAAAAGGTCTGCACAGGATAAGAAATTCATATCAATGAACCATGAATTGGTGCAGTGTGAAACATTAACAATGAACATAAATAATGGAAGCTATAGCAGTTCATCACAGGTACATGTACATTTAGGTACCAGATAATGTCATGATTAGTATAGATTAATCAAAATTTGTTTATTAGTTTAAACTATGAACTGCATAAAGATGTTTATATAAAATTTAAGGAAAAAACATGTTGATGTTTGCACCGTTTCCAAAACTTGCAGTTGTATCGAAATAAAAAGATAATTGCACAAACAGATAATAAGTAATTTCAAATTACTGAGTCCAAAAAACAAACACACAATGTTTAGGAAATTCATTAGCAATTCTAAAATAATTGCTATTATGATACAGTTCGGGCAGATTTCTGGAAATTGTCCTGCTTTATTGGCTTGAACTGTTCAGACAACCATTTTATCTTAGAGTTATCAAAGTTCTAATGTACGACCTTCAGAGTGACCTACAAAATGTAAATCAATCATTTTCAAAATTACAGCGTTTTCTTTCCAGCAATTGTTACATTTTTATCTGATTTTTTAAAATAAGCTACAATATTGAGTCAACATCAAATCTTAGTTGCATTATCACAAAGCAAATGTAACTTACACAGTAATAATCAAATAATGAAAACAAACGCCTACAAATATTGGCTTCTGTCATTACCTGCACTCCAACTTCTGGATCTCCATTCATCACTTTGATTGTGGTCCCCGTTGCCTTGGTTACTGACAGCTTCTCCACTTTCCTCCAGGAATCGTTGATGATCCATATATATGTTACCAAACTGACCAGTAAAATCAAATCCCTGTTTTTCTGGTGTTGGAGATGGCATGAGAGATGCCAGCTGATCTGATTTTGACTTCAATGAAAAATTTGTGTTGATGGAACCAGATAAATCTGGTTGGTTTATAAATAACTTTCTCTGGGATTCTTGACCTTGACGTTTACTGGAACTTCGCTGTCTTGGCCCTGAGACATATGTTGTAGTTTCTGTAAAAATAAAACTGCCATCGCCATGGTATTCTGCATACAGATCGGCATCACTGTCTTCAATGTTACGACCTAAACATGGTCTACGTCTCATAGGGGGAGTAATACTGAAATATACAATACAGAATGGTCAACATGTATATGTATTTCTCACTAAAGGGGGGTAGACTTAAATGGTCTACATTATATTGGTGCAGGGGGCAGTTACCTATTAGTTACATACTACATTAGTGACCTAATAGGGTATATATACAGTGTCAGTACATTTATATATAATCCAGTTCTTACCCCATATGAAATTAATGACAACAAATATACCCTACAGACTTTCTTGATCAACATATCTACTTCATATGTATATTCATATGTATAAAAAGTATATGTATCATTTTGTTATATATTTGTTATATATTTTTTGTAATGTTAATAAGGTTAACTAGGCTCCCAGTAACATTTACCGTGTGACACAGCTTGCCCAATGAACAATCTTGATTTATGTAGGAGTAAGATACTAAAAAATACCACACAGAATGTACATTGATTGACTGATTGATTGATTTATTGAAGTTTAATGTTCAACCTGTGGTATATAAGCTTTAGTCAGGACAATGCAGTTTAAAAAAAAAACAACAAAAAAAGGTTCAATCAGGAAAGGGATGGAGAAAGAAATTTTGATTGGTATTAGAAAACAGTTGTAAACTGTGTAGGTACAGAGAATTGAGATTATACTAGCAACTATTGTCCCCACTCTTTTTCACATCAAATGTTGTTTTAATCATCCAGGTAGAGTGTAGAACGAATAATCGTACCCTCGCTTTTTTTTTTTTTTTGGCGAGGGTACGAATTTAGTCCAATTACTCGTAATGTAGCAGAGCGGGAGTGAATCACTCCCGGCACTTTGATGTCCAAAAGACATTGCATATACAATGGGATGTGGTCGATCTTGATATCTTTCAACAGTGTCATCAGTTTTTTTTCGGTTTCGTGTTTAAAATCGATCATTATTGATACGTGATGATAGTTATTGCCCTTTTTAAGAACCCACTGTGCGTTATGTTTTAATTGACATTCATGTCTCTTTTTTAGTTACGTTTACTACATGAAAAACATTGAATGGCGTGTTGCATCTTGGGTAATACATATATATGTAAATTACTGGATTCTTACTACGGAATGGTTGTTATAGTATGCAAATGAGCGCGTTAATAATAAAATTAGGTCACATTATCCATATACGGAAAAATGATAAACATAGCATTTTACACGTGCATCTTCAAAGACGAAAAAAGAAATTTCTTCAATAAAGATGGTTTCCAGTTAGTTTTGCAATGTCTAAAGCTTTAATAACGCAAAGAAGATGAATATTATGTTTGAATTTTGTATAAATAAACCGAAGTTGGAATTTTTATTTGCTACATTACGAGCAATACGACTGAATTCTGCCGTTAATCCAACAAATCACAAAACTAACTTCGGATTATAACAGCAGTAAAATTGGGCCTAGGTAGAGTGATACCTCCTAACTAGGTCACCTGAGGATATATTATAACCTATTAACCCCATTGAGAGATATATGTTACACAAAAATGCTAGATGTTACATGTATCAACTTAAGAGACTGCATTTTGATTGGCCAGAAAAAAGGGCCATCTGAAATTACCTATAGTAGGAAGTTGTTAGATCTACCATATGACTATTTAGTACAAATATGTTCCTTACATGATAGCAAAGAAAACTTGTGTACCTTTTCCTATGAATTACAGTAACACACTCTCCTGTCAGGGAATCCCATACTCGTAGCTGTCCTCCTAAACATGAGCTTACAATAAAATGGCTATCAGTGGCTAAACATTCTATTTCCTGTAATATATAATCATACTCGTAACTGTCCTCTGAAATTAGCTACACTACAAGATTGGTGGATTTGGCTACATTCTTTCATTGTAACAAAAATTCCATACAAGTTTTATGAAATTAGGTCAACAAAATATTATACAAAATGTTGACAGACGGACAAATATGGCAGTTTTGGACAAATTATTAACCTTAATATTTATTTTGATCTGTTTTTTCAATATATGTGCAATTCTAATAATAGAGCAAAAGAAACATCATTTAAATGTCTATAATGGGATAAGGAAGAGATTTTGATATTAAGTTGGTACATGTTATGTCAGGGCCGTAACTAGGGTAAGAAAATAGAGGCGGCAGTGACTTGGTGGCCGCCGAGCAAGAGGAAGAAAACTTTTCAAAAGTCAACATAAAATATACACATTCCCCCCCCCCCACACTTATTTTAACAATGTTGAATTTTTACAATCAGTTTTGGTTCCTTATTTTGTTGGGGTTTTTTTTTCTCTTTGCTGGGATTCCAGTACCAAATATTTTAAGTAAATCTGAATCCTGGAAAATAAGTTTTAATTTATGAATTTGAGTTTGTTTTAATTACAAAACATCAAACCATATACATAATCATCAGTCTTGCTCTAGTTATCACAGAACGCCAAATAAATCTTTCTGCTTCCACCCATATCCCATCTTTTAAGCACTGATTCCAGATTTTACTGCCAGACAGTGTCATTCCTGTGAACGTTGAGCATAGCTAGACCACATAGATGGTTCTCAGTCATCGTGGCTCGGCACCAAGTTTTTAAACGCTTAGAGCAACAATTTTGACATTTCGCGGGGAAAACAATAATAAAAAACCAATGTCGGATATCTTTAGAAAAAAATCCAGATAATAAAAATAACACACTACCGTACACTACGAAAGACATGTTTAAATATTTATAATTCATAATTGACTCTTTGTGTAATATATTGGATTTTTCAAAGGAAAATACACACTATTTTTTTTTTGGTTGTAAACCTAGAGGAGGCAGTTGCCTCCATTGCCTCAATGGTAGTTACGGCCCTGTATGTGACCCAACAATACTTTAGATACAGCAAACATGAGAAAAACATTCAGTTATGAGTCTATTCGTGAACTTACATAAAATCCTCCCCTACACATTTTCACAGAACAGACTTTTCTAAAATTTACACATAACTTATACTAATCAGTAAATACCTGAGCATGCCCTTTGAGGACTTTGGGCACAGATGCTTTAATAATTTACAATAATCAGTAAATACCTGAGAATTCCCTTTGAGGACTTTGGGCACAAATGCTTTAATAACTTACAATAATCAGTAATACCTGAGCATGCCCTTTGAGGACTTTGGGCACAGATGCTTTGATTTGTCTTATATAGCCACCATGACGATTCCTCTTTCCATTGCGACTCCATTTTTGTCGCCATTTAGCATAATTTCGGGGACAAATACAGTGATACAGGGCAACAACAAAGTATGATATACAAATAACACTGAAAAATCCCAAACACACGGTGATTATATACTCTCGTCGTGATTTAGGATAAAACTGTTTAAAATGTTCCGGATCATACATGTAGTATGGCGGTAAGTCAGCGCCCTCTACTGTTACATCATCAGACATGTCAATATGAGATGAGAATTCTATTTTTGTATTATGCTGATCTGCGTCTGTTTGCAGTGGATGAGAATGTGGACGAAGTTGAATGGCTTCTTGTGGATTGATGAGCATGGAAAGGTGGATTGGTGGAATTATGCTGATATATCTGAAATAATCAATACAATATTTTATTTTATTTTATTTTGTTTGTTTGTTTGTTTAGGGTTTAACAACTCAGCAATTTTTCAGCTATATCATGGCATCCATTTTTTCAGCAGGAGTGCTGTTGAAAACCCCTGACCTTTTGCAGGAAAACAGGCAATCCTTGTGAATTAAGACTGGAGTCAAGTGAGACTCGAACCTGCAACCTCAGTGTTGACAGGCATGTGATCATTAATAGATAACTAACTACCTTAGCCACTCGTCCACCAAGACCCAATATTTATTTTAAATTCATTTTAAATAAGTTACGTGGTTTACTTTATTAAGCTGAAAATCAGAATCACTAACACAGCAAAATGAATCAAACTTGTCTGTGTTTTAAGTGAGTTTTTAGACCATTGTAAGAAATGTTTCAACTTAATCATGGCACCCAGTTTTTGTAATTGGTTATCAAAGTATTAAAAATGATTGCTCCCTTCAAAATGGATAAAAGCTGACATAATGATTAGTTTTTTTTTATGAACATCTTTTGTTGAACTGCCATTTTTCTACTCCAAACAGTGGGCATGGTAAACTTGCCAGAAGTTTAATCGCTCTTTGTGCCCACCCACTTGGGACAGGTGGAAAAGCAATAAGCCCTAGGTGTATTTCTGACCATTCACGTACCTTCCATAAAGACTTATGTTGTAGTAACCAAACAAAGTCAGCCAATGTTTGTGATTCAATTCTTTCCATAATTCAAACTCAGTATGATTAACTGGTGAACCATTGTCCTCAGCTGGATCAATAAATCCCCATGGAAACGACATCCCATAATACTCCTCCTTTCCTCCCTCATGTTGCTTGGTATGGCCATCAATGACAGCTGATGAATGAGTCAGCGGAATGGTAGAATTAGTTAAATGCTCTACTAAACCTGACTTGTAAACTATAAGTCCTATCCATATCACAGTGCACACCTGAAACAAAGAATTTATCTAGAATATGAGTCTAATCTTTATGAAGACATTGAATTGGCAACTCAAATAGAAATTCTGAAAAAATTTACTAAATTTTTTTGAGCACAAAAGAACTACATGTTATAAATGGAAACTTTACGAAATCTTTTTAAGAACCAATCAGATCATTCTAAAAATTTAACAATTTTGGGGATTCATTTTCTGTAGGTAAAACCAGTTGCTATTTAACTAGTATAATTTGGTCAAAGTTGGACCTTGGTTCATATTCATAATCTTAAATCTGAGGACACTTCTTATGTTAGCCGAAAAAAGATCATGACAATCCTAGAGTAGTTGACATGACATTGTGTAGACAAACATATGACATGTGTCTTTAGAAAAAAACCAATGGGTTGGATTTACATAATCCAATAGTAATTACCAATTGTTACAACAAATAAGATGTTATTTATTTGATGGACTGATGTTACAAGCTTCTGTAACCATTTTTAAGCTGTGTCATGCCATGCAGTTTGCATTAGCCAAGCTAAAACCAGCAAACTTCGGCAGGAAACTACAACCATTGTCACCTCTACTGGTAGAGAGGCCCTAATCTGAGGTATAAAATTATCAAAGACTGGAAGTTATCAACTATATTTAATGTTTGTATTTACTGTCAAGTGTTAAACATTTTTATGTCAATCTGTCACAAATGTAATAAATAATAAGTCTTTACCATCATACACTTCTGAAAAGCTCTCGTCCTTCCTATAAAATCTATTAATTTCAGCCTCCTAGAGGTCTGTAGTGCCTCAGGATTAGACAAAAATTCGTCTTTTTTTACTGGATGTTTGGACACCCCTGAAGGTTTGACAGTTGGCTCTGTTGACCCCAGATAGGTCATAACTGGACATCTGACCAATGGCTCCATCATTTCTTGTTTACTGATAAATAAGTCTGACGTACTGCGTCTAATGGATTTCTTGTGTAGGTCTGATAACTGAAAGAAAAATTATGATGTTATCTACAAATAGCTGATATCGCGATCACTGATACCCGCTTAAATTTTGCAGAACTATTTTTGTAAACATTTCTTATCCTTTTTGTTGACTGGTAAACTTAAAATTTCACGGATTTCTTCCAAAATGGATAGGCTTCTGATCCACCTAATATGAAACTATATCCCAAAGTTTCATTGAAATCAAATGCACAATTTTTGAGTTATTGTCTGGAAACTTTTTGTTGTAAAAATTTGTAAAACACTTTTGGCAACTGCGACGTTAAAATTTTATGGATTTCCCTAAAACGATAGACTTCTGATCCACATTATATGAAACTATATCCCAATGTCTCATTGAAATTAAATGCAAACTTGTTGAGATATCGTTCCAAAACATCTCTAATATTTTTTGGCAACTGTGACCTTGAAATTTGACGGATTTCCCCAAAAATCTATAGGCTTCTTACCAATCTGATATATAACAATATCCCATAGTTTCATTTAAATCGGATGTAAACTTTCTGAATTACCATCTGGAAACCAAATTTGCACCGATGGACGGGCATGAGGACTACTATATACCCCCAACTCTGTCGATCTGGGGTATACAAATTACCTCATCTCTTAAATCTGCATCATTTCAATCAATCAATCACAACCAATGTAATCTATGGCTCATATTAAATCTTTTTAGACTGTAAATTTACAACTAGCGATCACTGATACCCCCACTTTTGTAAAAATTTCTAACGTTTTTCACTGACTTCACCTAGAATTTCTAACATTTTTCGTGAACTGCGAGCTTGAAATCAGATGGATTTTCCCCCAAAATCAATAGGCTTCTTACCAACCTGATTTATAACAATATTCTAAAGTTTCATTCAAATCTGATGTAAACTTTTTGAATTATCATCCGGAAACCAAATCTGGACGCACGAACGGACGGACGGACATGAGGACCACTATATACCCCCAACTCTGTTGAACGGGGTATAAAAATTAACATACAAATTAAAAATGTGTTTCAGTTCTGATTAAAACCTATTCTTACAACTGTTTTATGTTTAACAAGAATGTGTATGTGTACTAACTTCCATCCTCCTAATATCAACAGACAATACTGTTACAAAGAACACGATCTGTAGGAAGAAGTCTGTCAGTAATCCTACTAGGGCAAATACTGCAAACTCCTGTGAATAGATAAAAGACTTGTCATAAAACAAGAGCAAATACAGCAGATCTTGTCATAAAACAAGGGCAAATACAGCAGATCTTGTCATAAAACAAGAGCAAATACAGCAGATCTTGTCATAAAACAAGAGCCAATACAGCAGATCTTGTCATAAAACAAGGGCAAATACAGCAGATCTTGTCATAAAACGAGGGCAAATACAGCAACTTATCTGTTAACCTAAGATATATACAAACCAATCTGTAAACTCTACAGAATTGTGAGTAAACATCAGATGTGGCCATCACTGGAGGACCAGCAAAGTTGTAGTGTGTCTGTGAATGTCCCAGGAATGGTAACTTACCAGTAAAATACAATGGTATTGTGATAATTTATTTTTTCATTTATTTTATTATTTTGTGGTTAATATTAACCATGGGATGCTTTCATAACATTTCGAGGATTTTTGTTTGGTTAACAGATTAACAATAAATTGGCCTAAGGGTTCCAATCAGGAAAATGATTTGTTAACAATTTGTGTGAATTTGAGAAATAAATGGGCAAATGTGAAGAAGCCCGTTATAATAATAACCAGTTCTGTGGCCAGGTTCTTAGTTATATACTATCGCCCATGAACTCACCTGAATTTGAGGAACAAATGTGAAGAAGCCCGTTATAATAATAATCAGTTCTGTGGCCAGGTTCTTAGTTATATACTATGGCCCATGAACTCACCTGAATTTGAGGAACAAATGTGAAGAAGCCCGTTATAATAATGATCAGTTCTGTGGCCAGGTTCTTAGTTATATACTATGGCCCATGAACTCACCTGAATTTGAGGAACAAGTGTGAAGAAGCCCGTTATAATAATGATCAGTTCTGTGGCCAGGTTCTTAGTTATATACTATGGCCCATGAACTCACCTGAATTTGAGGAACAAATGTGAAGAAGCCCGTTATAATAATGATCAGTTCTGTGGCCCGGAACTTAGTTATATACTATGGCCCATGAACTCACCTGAATTTGAGGAACAAATGTGAAGAAGCCCGTTATAATAATGATCAGTTCTGTGGCCCGGAACTTAGTTATATACTATGGCCCATGAACTCACCTGAATTTGAGGAACAAATGTGAAGAAACCCATTATAATAATAATCTGTTCTGTGGCCAGGTTCTTAGTTATGTACTATCGCCCATGAACTCACCTGAATTTGAGGAACGAATGTGAAGAAGCCCGTTATAATAATGATCAGTTCTGTGGCCAGGTTCTTAGTTATATACTATGGCCCATGAACTCACCTGAATTTGAGGAACAAATGTGAAGAAGCCCATTATAATAATAATCAGTTCTGTGGCCAGGTTCTTAGTTATATACTATCGCCCATGAACTCACCTGAATTTGAGGAACAAATGTGAAGAAGCCCATTATAATAATAATCAGTTCTGTGGCCAGGTTCTTAGTTATATACTATGGCCCATGAACTCACCTGAATTTGAGGAACGAATGTGAAGAAGCCCGTTATAATAATGATCAGTTCTGTGGCCAGTTTCTTAGTTATATACTATCGCCCATGAACTCACCTGAATTTGAGGAACGAATGTGAAGAAGCCCGTTATAATAATGAT